>JACXGI010005935.1:0-44385 GCA_016801175.1 Esox masquinongy | reverse complement strand
TCTCCGGCTCCACATTAAACCCCAACCCTCTCCGGCTCCACATTAAACCCAAACCCTCTGTGGCTCCACATTAAACCCCAACCCTCTCCCTGGCTCCACATTAAACCCCAAAACTCTCTGGCTCCACATTCAACCCCAACACTTTCTGGCTCCACATTAAACCCCAACCCTCTCTGGCTCCATATTAAACCTCAACCTTCTCTGGCTCCATATTAAACCTCAACCTTCTCTGGCTCCATATTAAACCTCAACCCTCTCTGGCTCCATATTAAACCTCAACCCTCTCTGGCCCCATATTAAACCTCAACCGTCTCTAGCCCCATGTCTACCCCCAACGCTCTCTTGCTCGTCAACCCCAATCCTCACTATTGACTCCCCTTTCCTTGCACTCGTGTGTGTGCGCGCTTCGGCATTTGTATCTGTCTGTCTGATCCTGGATGTATGAAAGGGTAGGCTGGGTTTCTTGGGTCTAGTAATAGTTTGAGTTTCAGGGCGGCTGAACAGGGCATGACTCCATTAGAGGCGGTTTGTCTTTTTGTGCAGCAGGGGTTCCTCACAGATCTTTTCCATGAAGCCTTCCCAGATCCTCTAATCACGTTAGTCTGACCTGTGTGACCTGTCTGCTGTTAGCTTGACCTACAACCTCTCCAATTGTCTCCATGCTACAGGCTACAGACCCACTAACCTGTGTGTTGATATGAGGGAGGGGGAGAACTAATGATGATCTGTATTTATCTATCCCATGCCCAATTTACCAGATCTTACCCCCACTGGGTTTTTGTTTTTGTGCGTGTGTCATAATCCTTAACCCTGCTCACAGAAAGACAAATAGATGAACTCTGCAGGGTGAGCATCTTGTAATGGAGCAAAGACTGAGAATTAAGTATTGTTTCTATGGCTGGGGTACTGTGCATCAGTCCACCTACAGCCTCTTTCAGTACAGGCTTACACTACAGCTGCAATACAGCTATGCCTACTTGTACAATAACAGCTGCTGTGTGTAAACCCTCCCTGTGCTCTTTGCCCTCTCTTTTCCCTGACAGCCTTGCGACCATATTAAGATCTACTCCAGAGAAACAAGTCTGTTTCACCCATAAAGTCTCATTTGGGGTTATTAGCCAGAGTCTGGGGCTCGTTACTATAAACAGCTTAATGACATTACCATTCTCAGGGCTTTTAAACCACAGAAATAATAGAATTAGAATTTATAGACCAGACATTATCCTTCTATTCAACCTTCCTTGATGGGTGTCCCAGCAGCCATATTTGATACATACGATTCAATATGTGGGAACTTCAGTGGTCATGGTGTGCTATCATTGTTGCACACAGTAGCTGTAGTCATTGTACAATATGATCATAGTTACTATCTATGTAGTATAATTAACTGTTTGCTGTAAGATTTCCACCATATAAAGGCAGACAAATATTAACTCCAGACCACACATTTTCTAATAGCTAGATTGCTAAACAACATGTTATCTATTTAACAGCTATGGCTGAACTCAGTAAGTTGCCCATTTAACTCTCTTGTAGTGCCACTATTATAGCAGGTCTTTGAAAAGACTGTTCGCTCAGTTATTAATACCACAGGCATGATAGGCTTTAAAAATGGGAAATCCAAACCAAACATGATATAGTGATAGATTGCCAAGATAGCTAGCCGTAATCTAGCTAGCAGCTAAAGCTTTCTACAATGCCAAATACATTGACTTTGCCATTCCCCTTTTAGACACTAGAGGGCTGAACTTTTAGTTGTCTGTCAAATTCGGCTGCCGGCGCTCAGCCAACCAAATGTTACAATGTAGCATTTGCGGAGAAACATGAGTTCTGATAATATACTTTCTTAATTTGGGGTAAAAATATCTACAATTTAAGGTAAGCCAAGCAAGCTGGTTAAAAATGTTAAGCTAGCAGAGTAGATTACTCTGTGAACTTGCTATGTTGTGGCTAAGCAGCTGGGTCACAGCCGGGCTTGCTTATAACTTCAGCGGATTGTAGCCACCATTTTCATATTTATATTTGATAAATATATTTTAGCAAATTATTAAATCTGTCAGTAACTGTGTAATAATTTGGATAGCTAGCTATTCATTCTTTATAGAGAATCACTGAGGGAGTACAGTAAAATAAAAAAAATGTCTTGAATGCTTACTTCAAAATCAAAATGAGTTTCAGATTTAAATATGAGCACTACAAGACAGATTGGTTAATAGACAAGCATCACAGAGTAGTGAAGGCATCTGATGTAAGACAGAGAGACCCTAGTGGAACATAACCAGTGTTTTCAATTACACTATGTCTGATCGCTTATTTCCTCCAAATGATGTCATTAAGGACGGAAGAATGCACAAATGCCTCACTATATACTTAAAGAGGATGGGTAAAACCCGTCTAGCAGATATTTATGCGAGATTATAACTGGATCTAATACTTGTCTAAAAACACAATCAAGGAAGGAATGAAAGAGAAGGAATGAAAGAGAGGAATGGAAGACAGAGGGAGAGGGGGAGAAAAAGAGGGAGCAAGGAAGAGAAAGATAACGATAAGCACCACTTAGGGTCTTTGATCATGGTTCATTCATCTTAGACCAATGTGTTTAAGACAGTCTCCAGACTGAACACTCAGCTTGGACAATGTACACACCCAAGCATGCACACACACAGTCTCACTATCCCCCATCTGTTTTATAGTCTTAACAGTCACACAAAGACATTTGTCATTCATAACCTGGTTGTGTCACATCTCTGAAGAGCTCTTTGTATTGTTACGCTATGTTAGTGTAACGGAACATTTCTCTAGGAGAGTATGATGGGGTGATTCATCTCCACTGTGTGTGACAGACGGATCAGGGGCCTCCCTACTCTGCTCTGTTCTCCCGCTCTACTCCTTTCAGCACTCTCTTGCGCAGGAGTGGAAGGGTTAAGAATAAGCACACACTCAAAGTAGCGGTCTGCTTAACCCCTAACCTCAGACTCAGCGAGAGTAAAATAGAGAGAGAGAGAAAGAGAGAGAGAAAGAAAGAGATGAACAGGGTAAGTGTGTGTTGACATTTGCTGTGGCGAAGTCTTGCAGAGTAGGCTGGGGAAAGTCATGCTGAGATACACATACATGTTCCTCTACTATGCACAGTATGTTGCATTTCCTGAGCTGGTGAGCAGGTGTGAGTAGTCCTTAACCCGGGTGAAAAGGAGAAACAAGACACCTTAACGAGAATCACCACAGCGTAAAGAGAGAGGAAGAGAGAGTAAGATGGGAGACCACCAACACTCCTGATGGAGATGCCCTCTCCAGCTCAGCCAACCCCGCCCACTACCCTGGGCAGCAGGTCCTCTGTGTGAGGGGGTCCAGCTGGAGGAGAATGAAGAGGCCAAACAAACTGTCAGTGATATGAGAAAACACACACACAGCTGCACTCGAACCCAGCACTAGACTACTCTGTTTAGCTTAACCTCCTTCATCAACATGGACAGCTCAGGTCAGCGCATAGGTGTTCTTTAACCTGCACTGTAGAAGTTACTTTCTACTCAGCCGTTGTGTATGTGTGTGTGTGTGTGTGTGTGTGTGTGTGTGTATGGGCAAGTGTGTGGGCATGTATGTATTCACGAACTGTGGTCCCGGGTCAGTTGTTGCGTAATGGTTCCTGGAAAAGTATATTCCCAAGCGGCCCACCCCACAATGGAAAGGGGCCCTGTATGGAACATTCTATAATTGTGACATTGTACTTAAAATTACCTAAAATTATGAATCCCATACTGGTCTTTAATACTGAGGTCAATCCAAGATGTACTCTGTAAGGCTAATAGTCAATCTACTATAGATGAAAGTGGCTGTAAGAAAAGAAAGATAACTGTGTAAGAAAAGAAATCCCCACGTTTTTGGCCTCAGTCACGCTTTTCTAATCAAAAAAACAAAATTTGATGTCTATGCCTAAACCACATTAGGAGACTATTTCTGAGGCCCCTAATGTGTATACATAAAGTAACCCTTTAATTTGTGTAGTAAATGCCTCGAACGTTTGTATGTTTAGCAGTGTTTTAGTAATGCACATGAGAAACTCAACATACTTTCAGCCTCTGCCTTAACTCTTCATATTTATATAAGATAACAATAATTCAGGTGAAAGGTTGTGAGTTGGGGGAATTATTCATGAATATTTAAGCGTGGGGCGTGTAAAATATTTCCAGTGCTACAGGGATTCACATGAATTTGTTCCACTAGAAGGAGGAATAACAGCACTACTTTCTTGCTCTGCCTGAACTCCTCCCTTGAGATGGGGGGGGCAAAAAGGGGCCAAAAGAAAAGCTATAGCGATAGTTACCATTAATTACACAATGCCCTCTGAAAGTTTTGGGACTGTTAAGGATTTGTTTCTTCTTTTGGCTCTAATACTCAAAACACGAGAACAAACAATAACTATGATGTTAAGGTAGACTCTCAGCCTTTATTTGAGGATATTTCTGTACATATTGGTTTCACCACTTATAAATGATAACAATTACCAAAAGTATCAGGACAGATTAATAAAATGTCAAAATTAATCACTTAACTATTTGGTCACATATCTTTCGCATGAAATAATTGCCCGAAGTCTGTTACCCATTGACCACACCAGATGACGGGTATTTATTGTTTAGGCTTTGCCAAGCCTGTGCTGCAGCTATCTTCAGCTGTTGTTTGTTTTTACATGTTTTTGTTTTCATTTCATCAATGAAAGCATGTTCAACTAAATTTAAATCTGGACACAGACTTGGCAAGTCAAGAACTTTCTACTTTTTGACCCAAAAACCTCCCTATTGCTATGACACTTTTATTGGGGTCAATAGGCATGTTTCTGTACTCTTCAGAATTCATCCTGCTGCTGTCATTAGGAGTTGTATCATCAATGAATAGAAGGGAGACAGTTCTATTGGCAGCCATACATACCTAAACCATGACACCACTTCAACCATAGTTCACAGATGAAGTAGTATGCTGCCATGGATGTTAGATACTTCACTCATGCCGTCACTGTAATCTTTTTTAAATTTGTCTAGAACGCTGCAGGTTCTTCACAGTACTTTTTAGCAGACTGTGGGGGCTAAGTAGCGGTATGCGCCTTGCAGTGTTGCCTCTGTAATTTTGTCTCTGGTCTTCATTATGGTGAGCATTCCTCTGTCATCTACTGTCATGGTTTTCCTTGGCCTATCAGGCTGTGTGCGATTTCTGAGCACAGCATGCTTTCCTTTTTTTCAAAGTGGTTAGAAACTGTTATTTTTGGTATGTCTGAGGTTTGGGCTGTAATTCTGATATATCTTTTCCAAATGCTAAGTCTCATAATGGCTTCCTTGACTTTCTTTGACACCTCTTTGGTCCTCATGTTGACAAACATCAATTACTCAAAATCTTGAATCAAGACTAGACATTGATAGCTCTCTTATGATGCGACATAACACACATGACTAACCATAAATACCTCAAACCAATTATACTAATACTTCTGGTGCCATAAAAAAGGGTACTATAGAGATATAGTACTACGCATAAAGTGTTGTCATTTCTAAATGGTGAAACCAATATATAAATAAACACACTCAAATAAAAGCTTTTATACAAAAGTTTGGTTTCAAATCAAAACTTTTGGAGCCAAAAGAAGAAAAAAAATGCTTCTAATCGTACCACTCACTAAAACATTGCTGTATTGCTGAAGGACATTCTCTGACCAATGATCTTTTGCAGGCACCCAACCGACTACCACCAGAGCGCAACAAAGTAACCCTGTCTGAGATACACCCATTCGCCCCTGGCCTCACTGAGCCAATTTGCATCAGCTTCCGGAGGACTCAGAAGACTGTCGGCATGCTGAAATTATATTCTGAAATTATATTCTTTGTTCATTGTCTAGCAGCCAATGGCATCCTAGTCATATTATACGCTCATGCTAGTTGCATCTTTAGATGTCACTCTTTTTAAATTAAAATTTCATATTTCTATGTCTGTATATAAAACCACTTGCTTGCGCTGCACATTTTACGATGGTGTTACAATGCAATTACTGTGGTAGACCTATACACAAAGCCACACACAAAGCCACAAAGCCATACACAAAGCCACCTTCTAAAGTGAGTTAAAACATGTACTATATGTCTTTGTAGAAGGAACATAAACATGACAACAGATTGAGTTATTTCAAATTTCCTTTGAATGTATTTTAGTTCTGTAAATGTTTGCTTATTTGCATTAGAACAGAAAAAGTAACAAGTCATTTATTACAACCTTGTTAAACAGTGTCTTCAAAAGGAAATTACATGAGACAGGAAAGCAAAAAAACAACCAAGAATGTGTCATTTTACAACCTAACAACAAAACGAGACCAAATCTCTAGACCAATAAATACTATAAACAATACAGTAAAGCACTAACACTTCACAAATGACCACTTCTCAGCATATTGCTAATCTCGTTCAGGAACGCACACCTGCTGGCTGACACAACCACTTGCCTGCCTGCACACACGCACACACACACAAAACCACACACAGACACACACATGCACACACACACAAAACCACACACACACACGCACACTAAACCACACACACACACGCACACACACAAAACCACACACGCACGCACACACAAATGACCACACACACAAAACCACACACACACGCACAAACATACAAAACCACACACGCACACACACACACACTCAAAACCAATAGGAACATGTCCTATGTTAGTGCAAAAAACAAGGCCATCACCAGGTAATGCACCCACTCACTCTCACTGGAAATAAAATGATATCTAGGAAATAATAATCATATGAGGCCTATGAGGAGGAGGAGCAGGATAACAGTGTATTTTTCACTCCCTTCTAATGACTTGGATGGCTAAAAACAGATGAGACAGAGAGACAGAGAGGCATAGAGAGAGCGAGGCACAGAGAGAGGCAGATAGAGAGAGAGGCAGATAGAGAGGCAGAGAGCCTCTCATGGATGCGAAATTGAGTGTAGATGGAGCGTTGGTCATTCAGCTCGTGGTAGAGTGTTGATTGATTGGCTAGTTCAGAGAAACAGGGAATGTTGATTGGTCAGTTCAGAGAAACAGAAAATGTTAATTGTCCACTTCAGAGAAAGGGATAGTGTTTTTTTGGTCAGATCGGGGTAAAACGAGGGGGCAGTAAAAGCTGCATGAATGATGCAAGTAGTCAAATGCAATGTGTGCCCCACCACTGCTTCTAAACAAGCTCTCTCTCTCTCTGTGTATGTGTGTGTGTGTGTCAAAGGTCTTCGTCCCTGTCAACATGGATAAACTGTATCTCTGTTGTGCTCTGCCTGTGGCCACTGCAGCCCCTCTCAGCCGACATTAACTCATGGCAGTGCGGTGTTGAGGTGAGCTGACACACACACACACACACACACACACACACACACACACACACACACACACACACACACACACACACACACACAAACAGATTAGAAACGTAGCTGTGTATGCTGGATTGACAGGTAAACAGATAGAACTCATACTATATTTAAACAGGGATGAAGGTCCCTGTGTGGTAGTTGATGGTGCCATCTTTCTTCCTTTCACTCCTGAGAGTGATTATCCACCAGGTTCAGCTAAAATAATAACTTCCTTCCAGAGCGGACCCAGTCACAGAGGGTAGAAATGAAATGCTCCTTATCCAATCCAAGCACAGGGAAAGACACAGTTGGCCAACTAAATGTCTTCACACATCAAAGGACAACATCTCCCATAAATACACCCCCAGCCACTAATAAAGTCTTTCTGTTACGTCTGTAGTCCAATCAGGTGGGCTCACTCCACTCTGGGACACCTCCCCTATTATGTGTGTGAAGGGTGAGGTAATGGGGAGGAGACAAGGAGGCAGGGTAGCGGTGGTAATCTCTAAAGGGTGGGCTGGGGTGTTGGGGTGTCTGGTACGGTCTGGAGCTCTGGGTCTGGTAGGGGCTGTGAGAGAGAGAGTCCCCCAGAGGAGGAGATCCCTGGTGGGCTATGGAGCTTAGCTGAGAGTTCTGGGGACTAGAGCAATAGGGCTGGTGGGAGAAAGTTGTGTAGGGTTCAGTAGGGGTCATGGCAGGAGTCAAAGGGCAGCTGTAGGACCAGGATGTACAGCTGAGGTCATCCAGTCTGGGTTCTGAGCCAGCAAACATACACGGCTGTCGCACCCCCACCTCTGACCGGTAGGCGGAGTCAGAGAGGCCTGTGTGAGGGGGATGGACGGAGGAATGGAGAGGAGGGTAGGCAGGCGGACGATAGTAAGACTCATCCCCGCTGGGCGAACTGTCAGTGTAGGGCTTTCTGTACAGGTGAAGCTCCTCTGCAGGACAGCTATCGTCTGCTGTAGATAGAGAATAGAGAGAGAGGAGAAGGAGGCAGAAGAGCTGCAACATTCAGAAACACAGAAAAACAAGGACTGGTCTTCCTTGCAACAATGATCTTAGAAACAGAACGAGGCAAAGACGGAGGCAAAACAAACGACTCCAGTGTCAGTAGTTACAGAGTGAAGAAATGCAGCGCAGCCTACCTTTCCTCTTGTTGCAGTGGTACACCTGCACATGTTCTTGTGGGTCTGGTTGAGGGAGGGAGTAGTGGGCTGGAGGGGAAGCGACAAGGTCCTGTGTGGTGCTGGTGACCCCATTCTCACAGGAATAAAGGTGCAAGCCGCCTCTTGCTCCCCCCCCAAATAGGCTCCCAGTAGGACACACCCTCTGACGCACTGAGCTACGAGGAACAAGTGGATACTCTTTACTGAAAGAGAGAAAGGGTTGGGGGGGGGTTGTAAGAACACTAAGCCACCAGGTATAGTATATTATTACGCAAGCTATGTTCCTCATGATCCCCTTTGTTTTGGTAAATAAATATAAAACTAGCAATCACAACAACAAACAACGTAAGCAGACAACGACAACAGTTGTATACAGGGGTCCAGATCCAGTGGACAGTATTAACAAATGTCCTTGAAATCTTTTCTGAACTGTTCAGTCATTAGCTGTGCCTTAAACACGGCCAAATACTGCAGCTCTGACTGGTGTGTTCCACATCTGAGGAGCAACTAAAGCACTGTCACCCATAGTTTTTAGTCTGATTTGGGGACCTGAGAGGGGAAGGCAAGGACAGGATGATAGGATGAGTAGGCACTTGGTGAAGGCACTGGCAAAAAGGGCATTTAAATAGTCTAGATGAGATTAGATTAAGACGTGGATGAGTTGTAAAGCTGCAGGTTGTGACAGTATAGGTCTTAACCTTGTAATGTTCCATAAATGGTCACACTTACAATGTGGGCCTGAAGCAAGTGATTTTTTTTTACTTGAACTAGTGCTGGCCTAGGGCATTTTACATATACAGTCCAGCATGACGGTGTGGCTGACCCAGTGGAGAAACTTAATCCACTGAAAGTTTCAATGGGCCCCTAAGCCGGAATGTTAATGCAGGTCCTGGACTGAGGTAGCATAGCCAAGGGATCACAAAGCAGAGGTCCAAGCAGTATCTTCTCACAGTGTAGAGCCTTTGATTGCACCTTTCTGTGAAGGCTGAGGTAGCAGAATCACGGGTTGGCGGATCTTACTCCCAGTAGACAATAGGACCCAGGAGTTAGCACTGCACTGCTAATCAATTGGTAGTAGAAGGATGTCTGAGCAGTTATGGCCTGTTTTTCTATTCTTGCTGATATACTTCAGTGCATGCTTATTCAGCCCAGTGCTTATATGGTTGTTCTACACAACTGCCAGTTATTTTGTGAGAGCGTTGCTCCTCAGTGTACCTGGTGGATGATTTGGTAGAAGACAACAGGTAGGTTTTTAAAGGACCCGTGCTCAAGTTTGGAGGCCAAGACAGCGGTGCATTGAGCCACAGAGTCAATAACTGTCAGGTTACATTGTTTACATCCAATTGGCAACAGATTTTTTTTTGTGAGAATTCATGCAAAAAATCTGTCAATCTTCCCATCAGCAGTGTGTCTCTTTCTCTCTGGCTCCCCCTATTCTATTTTCGTCTCCTCCATACCTCTCTTGACCTCCCTCTCTTTCCTTCAGTTTCGCTAACTCAAATTATAAGGTCCATTACTGCCATGGGAAACATTTGTCTACATTGCCAAAGCAAGTGGAAAATAAGAAAAATAAAAGTGAAATTAACAATAACTAAATTTAATTTAATTTAATTTAAATTAAACTGTTATATTAGATAAGTATGGTGTTGTAAGAATGTGAAAATAATTAAATGGTAGAGGAAAATAAACAGTAGCCTATATAATGGTTATGTTTACAATGTGGTTTGTGCTTGACTAGTTGCCATTTTCTCATGCAACGAGTCTTTCTTTCTCTCTGTTTCTCTCTATCTTTGAGCTTGTTGGACATCCCATTCCAAAACAATGGTCATTAATATGGAGTTGCCCTCCCCTTTGCTCTCACACCCGCCACTCTTCTGGGAAGGCTTTCGACAAGATTTTTGAGTGTCTCTGTGGGAATTTGTGCCCATTCAGCCAAAAGAGCATTTGTGAGGTCAGGCACGGGCATTGGATCAGAAGGCCTGGCCCACAATTGGGGTGTAGCGATATACCGGTATTGATGATAACCATGATATTTAAAAAATGAAATAGTGATATCATGTTAATAATACACATATGCTAATATCATATTCACTAGGAGAAACTGAAGTTGTATTTTTCCAAAAAACCCACTCGGTTTTTCAATACCTTATTCATGTCATCTACAGACAAACGATGCATGTGCTTAAACAAGGAGACTGGACCTTTGCACTGCCGTTGAAATCAACTCATTAGCCCCACTAGAACCCCCGAGAGAGATCCGCAAAGATGCGCCGTTTTTGTGGCCTATTCACATGGAAAAAAGGAAGTTGTATTTTTCCCAAAACTCCACTCGGTTTTTCCATAGCTTATTCATGGACAAATGATGCATGTGCTTAAACTACGAGTCAGGACCTATACACTAGCGTTTCAATTAATGCCTTTTCGTATTCTATTCACTAGGCGAAAATGTTTTGTATTTTTCCAAAAAATCCTCTCGGTGTTAGGCCTTGTGGATCTTTTGTTTATCAGTTCATCTGATTGCCTTTTCACTATCCATTAAGTATAACTGTTCTTTTTGTATGCTTTTATTTTTTTATTTGTACAGTTATGGTTATAGACTCCAACTCCATACACTCATATTTTGAGTGTAATTGATTTGCCAAAAAAGAGAAAAAAAACACATTAAAAAAAGTTAAAGATTAATTTGACTGATACCATTTTTTTCACATTTTCTATAGATACCACAATAATATCGTTACAGTGAATTCTTTTGGCCACGATAATCGTGTAGTGAAAATCTGATATTGTGACAGCCCTAGCTCACCACCGTTTCAATTCATCCCAAAGCTGTTCAATAGGGTTGAGGTCAGAGCTCTATGCAGGCAAATCAAATTCCTCCACACCAGCCTCATCGAACCATGTCTTTATGGACCCCGCTTTGTGCACAGTCATGCTGGAACAGGAAAGGGCCTTCCCCAAACTGTTGCCAACAGTTGGGAGCATCAAATTGTCTAAAATGTCTTTGTATCCTGTAGCATTAAGATGAACATGGAATTGAGGAACTGAAGAACATTCCCAAAACCCTGAAATGCAGCCCCAGACCATTATCCCTCCACCACCAAACTTTACAGTAGGCACTATACATTCCGGTAGGTAGCGTTCTCCTGGCATCCACAACACCTAGATTCGTCCACCAGACTGCCAGATAGTTAAGCATGATTCATCACTCCAGAGAACACGTTTCTACTGCTCCAGAGTCCAATGTCGGCGCGCTTTACACCACTCCAGCCGACGCTTGGCATTGCGCATGTTGACGTGATGCTTGCGTACAGTTACTCAGCCATGGAAACCCTTTTCGTGAAGGTCCCAACGCGCAGTTCTTGTGCTGATGTTGCTTTCAGAGCAGAGATGTGAGAGGTAGGGTACGCAACGAGAAATACACTGAAATCTAATAGTCTGCTCACTAATCAGGTTGAAATCCCTAGCAAATGTATTTCTATTACATGTGTCATTAGATTGGAAGCATACATGTTTTCAAGGGAACTGTACTGTCGCTTTCCCATACTTGTATCTATTGAGACTGCCCTGGACAATTCCTTATGCAAAGAAATATTTTACTACATCAATCTCACCACGTTTCCTTAAAACATATCACTGGTTTCATCTGCATTACTCGGAAATTAAGCATTTAAGTGCGCGGGTAGTGAACGATTGCATAAGCAAAACTTTTTTTCAGAATTTCATCTGCGGAGCCTATTTCCCACGGGTATGCTATGCATCATGTGACTCTTTACAAAACAACGATTAAGCAAAATAATAACGTGTCTGATTGAAAATCCAAAAACGTAGTCTGAATCCAGTAAACAAATAGCCTACAAAATCAGAGAGTAGATGAACCAACTTTGCAGAAAATAGCTAAAAACGATTTGTAAAATTACTTTATTTGAAGATGAAATCCATTCACCTACTTCTGAACGAATTAGGATCGCTGCTGGCAGATAATTCACATCAGCGTAGTCAGCCCGTCACCACACGGTGTCAGCAGTTGAGAACAGCAAGCAGGGAAAGCAGAACAACCTCCTAGCTTCAGCACAACCACACAGCCACTTGGTTCTTATTCATTTTAGAAACGTCTGGTAATCTTCTGCCCCTTACGCTGTGGTAAATCCGTAAGATCAGGTGTTGGTCTACCCTTTGACAGAATGTGTTTTTTTCTTCAAAAGATAAAGTGGAAAAATATTTTTAGATGCAACAATGAATTTGGCACGTCTATAGCTAGCTAGGCCAGTTAAGCCCCGTGCACGCTGCCCGCTCACTAGCGCTACAAAGAGAAAAAAATGGATGCATGGAAGGTTTCAGAGATCGTTGGGATCACGGGTAAGTGCTAAATGCATAACGTAAAAACGAAGCAAATTGCTATTTGAACATTGATAAATCATTGCGTGGAGTCACGCAAATAATAAATACTTGTTAATAACTGCGGAGACTGATGTTTTTCCTATACATTTACCCTGCCATTGGCAGTGCCTACCCAGACCGCACGGCACTGTTCCAGAGGCAGTTTGGAACTCTGTGGTGAGTGATGCAACAGATGGTAGGTGATTTTTACGCGCTACGTGCTTCAGCACTCGGTGGTCCTACTGTGAGTTTGGTTTATCACTTCGTGTTTGGGCTGCTCATAGATGCTTCCAAGCAGAGTGCGAATTATACATTAACAATCGGGGGTCAACTTTTTCTTTCAGGGCATAAGGGGAACCCAGTACAGCGCAGGTGCGTGCTTCAGGGAACAGAAGTCTTACAGTCGTTACAGTATCTAGTTTGTTTAACGTAATGTCTGCAGTCTGTAGATGATGATGAATCCAGTCCATTACACCAGCTCATGGGGCATGTACCTGACAACAACTTGTAGTCAGGGGTCACCAACAAAGTATCCTAGAGCAAAACTGACAGATAGTCAGACCCACACCCACACTACAACAGCAGGCCATAATTTCCGCTCAAACACAGACCCAGACAAAACCAAAGAACACAGACCCACACAAAACAGAACCAAAGACACTATCAACATGCCAAAGAGGTAGGCAGATGTGTTACTACCACACAGCAACTAGGCCTGTGCCTGACTAACATTGAAGGCATAGACCACCCAATAATCTATCAGCAGTTTCCTTACTTTTACCATTAGACTATTGCCAAGATAAAAAAAAACAGCTGTCAAATTTGGCTGATTTTTGGGTGGTCTATGCCTTTAAGTAGTAGCTAGGCTAATGTTTCTGTCTTCAAAGTAGCCTAATGCAAAAGCTTCTATGAACTCAGTCTTTCCTTACAAAATTTACCACAGAGGTTTGGGTTGACACTCCTGGGCTTTCCTCCCACTGCTTTATTGATGTCAAAGTGTATATCTCCAACAACTAGTCTTCCACTGCTCATGACTGAGCACAAGTGCTAACAAACATTAGATCATGTATTACGCTCTATATTGGTAATGAAATGCCACGCCAAAGGCACACAGTGAGTCAGAAAATATGCAAACGATGGGAAATCTCTGATAGATATAACAGTGGCCGTTTTTGCCGACCATAACCATTGGCAAAACTCAGGAACACGTTAACAATTTTCTGTCGTTACATTTCCATGCAGTTTAAGCCAGAATAAATTACTTTTAAACATACGAGCTTAACCAAGGGACTCCCTTGAAGGAAGAGAACATCACAACACATCTTACCAGCACGTAAGCTGCCCAAATTTTGCCGGGAATTTGCTGTACATCAGTCATGCGTCTGTTGTGTCCTTAATTACAGACATGGCAATACTGTGTGTACTATTCTCTCATAAAGTCTAAATTTCTGTGTGTAGTCAACCTTATATTGAATGAAGGAATATGTCTTCATAGTTCCGGTTTTCCTGTTGTAGTAGGGGAGGCTTTCAGTAAAAAAAAACACTGCAATGTTGGGAGTGAGGCAGGCAGACGAGACGTTCAACTGACGTCAACAGAGGTGGAAAAAGTACAAAGTAAAAGTAATCACGGTGTTCACCACTTTTGGGAAGTTCCTAAGTTAGAGCAAAATGACCAGAGAAACAGAGTTCATAACTAACCAGTGACATTAAGTGGACATTTACACACTTCTTTTTTATTTTATTAATCACTCGTTAGTTTTGAACTTCCTTTACCTGGTTATTTAGATCATAATTAGATACTTCCCTAAAGTGGTGTACACAGCCGAACCTAGCTGAGTACTTGTACTCTGTACTTTTCCCACCTCTGAACGTCAAGGTTAAGAAATGTTATGGCACACTTTAGGGGTGTCTGAAATCATATTACAAGATTATTCCAGGCATGAGTAATGGTAAATATATTCTAACATTTACAGTTACAGGTAAGAACGATATATAAATGTTTCAACACCCCCGACCTGTTGATTTTTACCTCTTTTTGGGGGGGGGGCAGGTCTCAGTTAGGGGCTCAAACTCCCCCAATCCCTCCCCGTAATTTGAATCCTGCTTCCAAGGGTGCCAATAATTCTGGAGGTCACTGTACACACACTCACATGCTGCGAGAGATAATAAACTACTCTAAAAATAACTCTAAGCCGCATGTCAGTTCAGATACTCTCTCTTTTCTCCTCTCTCATCGTCTCTAATATCCCAGTTAATTCTCTCTTTATTCCTCCAATCTTGACCTAGAGCAGTATAGTGACTCAAAAAATACCTCTACAATCCTGCCTCATCATTCATTAATCAGCCATTCATTCTCTCTCTCTCCTCTTCTCTACTCCCCTCCTCCACCTCACCCTTGTCCCCTCTCCTAAGCAATGCTCTCTGAGAAGACTGCCTGATACAAACTGCACAAAACAGACTGGTCCTTTCAAACAGACAGGTACAAACGTTTTACAGAAAGAGGAAGGGTTGGAGATAGAGGGAGAGCAATAGAAGGAGACTGTACTCACCCCTGTATCTTAGCCATGCGATGCAGCTCCATATCATCACTTCCTCTGAAGCCTTTAGCAAATGGGTTGTTCTCTATCTTCAGCTGGGTAATCTGACAGGGACACAAAACACTGCTTTAGTTCACTAACCACGCTGCCCAGTATGGTGTGTTACTCAACTGGTGAGAAACATGTTCAATCCGGAGCGGAACGGGGGTTGGTTCTGGATCACAACATTCCACAGACCATTTTTCTAACCTAATTCATTCTTAACCAGCACAATTGCAATTTCCCTAAACCAGTATTCAAACTTTTTTGGGACTGGGGACACATTTTGTGCTACTAAATTCCGAAGTAGCATACAAGGAGTTTTACCATGACTTTGGCAGTACATGGCTGAACAAGTCTCAAGTTTGAGAAATCAACATTAATAGCAACACAGCCACTATCGGTAGGTTTAAAGATGTAATCTGCATTTGGCATGCCACAACATTGTCTGGCCCAGTACCTTTTTTACTGAATTTTGATTTACTGACAAACAGAGCTGAGATCCGTTGAGCAGTGTGGTACAAAATAACATGGAGTAGATTTTATGCTGTTGTATCGTACATTTAAATATGAGGACAATATGACATAGCTAGTTGTATATCCCAAACAGTCGAGGCAGGTGTGGTGATGCGTTTAACACAGTACACGTCTATTGTATGGCAACATTGGTTTGGGGAAAAAAATTAATTATATGTCCAGTAGAAGCTCCCAGTTTACACAGATGACAGGAATTGCCCTAATGAGGACAGAATTACCTTACCGTTGGCCTCCACCTCTGAATCATTAAAGTTAAATTTTCTGGATAAAAGCCATAGTGTTGAAGGAAAATTAAGACCAAAGACCATTCTAATGAAGTAAGAAAAAATGATAGAACAGTCTGTGGTGCACCAATCAATGACAAGAGGTCTGCATAAAACTGGCAAAAAGTTGTTACTCAAATAGCACAATCTGAAACCATCTCAAACCATTTTTGGCTAAAACTTAAAGCAGATTGTGTGGCGCAAACCTAACACTGCACATGTCTGAAGACAAACCATCACTACAGTGAAATACAGTGGCAGCATCATGCTGTGGGGATGCTTCTTCACAGCAAGGACATTTTAACAAGGCATTTTGTTTACATTGAAGGAAGAAAAGATGGAGTAAGAAACTGGAAAATACTGCAAGAGAACATGCTTCAGTCAGCTAAAAAAAAAAAGAAATTTAGCATGACCATTATCCCAAAAGGGACAATAAGTACAAGGACAAAACAACATTAGAGAGATTCAAGAACAAAAGATTAATGTCCTACAGTGTCTCAGTCAAAGTTCTCAATCCTATTGAGAATCTGTGGCACTATTTGAAAATTGTGCTCCGCAGGCTTTGTTCAATCAACCTGAACAACCTGGAGAAAATGTGCCAAAAACAATGGGCCAAAATCAATTACACACTTTGCAAAGCTCGTACATATAGTGTTTACCAAAAGACTTAAAGATGTTATTGCAGCGAGAGGTGGCTCTACTCAATATTAATTTGTGGGGGTTGAAAATATACATTTGTTTCTTACAAATATTTTCCAACATAAAAACAATTTTAATAACCATAAAATAATTGATTTTGAGTGTCAGTGTCAGTGAAGTAAAATATCAAGCGGAAACAAATGTCTGTAACAATTGTAATTCAGTAAAATCAGCAAATGGTTATTGGGTTTGAAAACCTATGAAAAGTACTGTATTTTTCAACCAACTACTCAAAAATAGACAACTTTTCTTAGTAAAACAGGTAGAATAGTTATTATAGCAACTCATTGTTTGCATTCACTAGTTGAAAAAATCTGAGTGTGATGGAACTGCCTAGTGCATACCCAATCGAGCCTACACCTGTTAATTTAGTTAAAAATGTCATTTTGCCACAAGAACCTAAGATGAAAAGAAGGTGGGGGGGGTCATTTTAAAAAAAAACATTTTAAAAAAAGAAAGAAAAAATGAGTACTGCCTTGTGAAGCATAAACACAGAGATGTAATCAAACAGGACATGTTGAATTAAGAACAGTGACCGTGGGGAATAAGGCACTGATTCACATGGCTACTACAACAACATATACCCACAAGAGAACTCATAACGACACTGGCAGGCTTTGGCAATTCCTTTGAATATCTGCACTGCAGGAGCTGGATAATTCAACTTTATGTTTGACAAGCTACACAGTTTTTTAAAATAAATTCAAATTATGTGAAGAAACGGCAAAACTAAATCACAATTATTTTGTGTGGGGTTTTTGGTACCTTGTGGTTCTGGTAAGACGTCACAGCGATGAAAGCGGTCTCTGAGAACAGATGCGTGCAGAAGGCAGTGTTTTTTGATCCAAACCCATTGTGTTCATCTGCTTTGACGATGTGGAGGCGGGGCTGGTATTTATGCATGGAGTTTAATATGATCTGCAATACATCAAAACCAAATACATAAAACAATGTTGCAGCTCCATCCCACTCAATAGTCCTAAGCCCCTCCCTGGCCTAAGCCTATTGAGTGGGAAAGTTTTTCCTTGTGTCTGGACCCATGCTATGCTGAATACTATTTCCAAATGTGTCCCTTTATCTACCAATGTGTGTTAGTCACGCCACTGACTTTGGTTCCTTTCTGGTACCCATACTCGGTATAATAAAAAAAAAGTATGAACAGATAATAGGCCTAGCAGATAGCAGATAACAGTGTGTGTGTGGGTGGGTGTGTTCCTCAAGAGGGCTAATCCTAATTGGTGTGACGGTCCCACCAAGCATGGGTAAGCTAATGGCCCTTAATGTCCCTAACGTCATTATTGTGGTTACCGCTGTTCTAACAAAGCCACAGCAGACAGAATCCCTACTCACACACACAGACACACACAGGTAGAGAGCTAGGGGACTGACGTGTCCAAAGGGATCCAGATGGTTGTTGGTGAGTTTGAGTTTCTGGAAGGAGACAAGCTGGCGTGTCCAGTGGTTTCCGGTGGCCGGCGAGTCAGGATGGAGATACAACCTCCCTGGCATGGCTGGCTCCGCCTTCCCTGTCACAGACCTGACACACACATACACACACAAGCTAAATTTGACAATTGACAACAAATATGAATCCCAATAAGATGATGCGAGTGTCAGTTGGTCCTGGTCTGATACGGGCCTGCCCTTTTCTGACACCCCTCATATTGTGTCTCTCTCTTGTTCGCTCTCTCCCCTGGCCTGCACCCAGACACACTGACCTGGACATGCTCTGTCCCTGGCCTGCACCCACACACACTGACCTGGACATGCTCTGTCCCTGGCCTGCACCCAAACACACTGACCTGGACATGCTCTGTCCCTGGCCTGCACCCACACACACTGACCTGGACATGCTCTGTCCCTGGCCTGCACCCACACACACTGACCTGGACATGCTCTGTCCCTGTGTTCCTCCTGCTGTCACACTGGCAAAGCAGACACAGCTCTGACATACCGCCGCTGGCTGTATCTATAAATATCTCTGATTATTATTGGAGCAACGTCCTCTTAGCATTTCAACTGCTTTGATTACTAAGATGGCCCCTGTCTTTTACAAGATATGTTAATCCGAGTAATTGAGGTCCAGGTATTTCAAAGCCATGTGGGAAAAAAAACACTTTTACATGTTTTACAAAACGATCGTCTTTGTTGGACAACAAACAAATCTGTTTTATTTCAAACAGAGAAAATGTTCTGGTTTACATTAAAGACAACAGATTAGGACTATGACATATTGTTATGGTGTGTTTGGCTCCTGAAGTTAGAATATGTCAGACAAGGACTCCTCCAACTGGCAAACCCTAACCCAGCTGACAAAAATGCTCAGTGAAGTTATCCCACTCGTGTCTAATAGCACAGGGACATGACAAAGCACCACCGATATGTACAAACACATAACCGCCCTTAGAGGGAAATCTACCCACGCATAACAGCGTTCACATTACGCATTAACATAGTTCCTTGTCTAAACATGACTAAAAATGGACTGTCCGCTTTCAACTGTATCAGTGGTATCAGCTGAATGACGTGTCCTTTAGCGCTCTACAGGGCTTCACCACGTGACCGTGGAGAGGGTGACAGGCTCATGCAACATGAGAACATTTCCATCCTCCTTGCGGTCTGGTACGGACCTTAGTGAGAACTGGCCTTTAATCTGCCCGCCACATGAACCCATGCTACTGAGACTGAACTGGCTGTCAGGACGGGTGTGGGCAGCAGGCATGCAAGACTGCCACGTCACAGTAGGATGTTAGTTGACCTAAACATCCACATCTCTGCTCTTCTATGTTTCTCATCTCCCATAATATAAAAATATTGTCTTATCGTGTATTTGTATCAACTTAGTCATAATAGAAAATATATATTGCCATATGCCTAATGTAGCTTTTGGTGTTCTGATTCTTTGGAGCTAGAAATTTGACTGTGTTGTCGAATCACTTAATGGCCCCCGTGTCCATTTCGAGTATCAGCTCTACAAAACTTTTTTCTATTTTTCATACAAGGTGCACGTGTAGCTCATTAATTCTGTCTTATGACCAGGGTTCTTAAATCACATGCACTATGATTGACATTCAAGTCATTTGGCAGGCACGGTTTGAATCTGACTTACAGTAGTGAATGCATAAACTTTATTACTCATACTTTTCTTAAATGCGACCAAGTATCAATAAACAAATAAAGTAACAATATTTCTCGGCAATACTCTTTTCTACACCGTTTAAACAATACAAGATAATAATTGCTGTAACGGTTAGGCTTTGCTTTAAGCGCAGCCTCTTAGTCCTCTGGGAGGCTCACTTTCACTGGCTGTTTTTTCTAGGCCAGTGCAGATGCGGACTCCAGCACACACACTCAGATGTGTCAAAATTAGGATTCATATACAGTTGGTCCAATCTGTACTATATCTCAATTAATTAATGAACAAATGTTGGGTCTCCAAGTGTCACAGCAGTTAGCCACAGTCTTGCAGTATATCCGTGTCGCGGCATAACGATTGTGTCTGGAGATCCCTCCAAGTCCTGGGTAAATAGGATCAGTGCAGTCTGGGATGGATGGGCGGGACGCTGGGTAGGGCTGGCTTGTCTCGCCGTGCTCTAACAACCCCATGTACTAGGTTGAAGCCTGTAAGCTGAATTGTTGTTGTTGATCTGAAATCGTCTCTCTTCTGCGTTTGGGTGTGTACTAGTTGAGTGGGCAAATACTGGTTGAGTGAGCAATGTAATAAGAAACAGAAAAGTTCGGCGAGATGTGCATCGGAGGACATGTCTCAATCTTCAACTCTCCCCAACCTGGTGGGGAGTTGTTGCATGAGGCAAGGACTTATTCACAAACTGTACCACAAAATATTTGGCGGGGAGAACAATTAGGTTCAATTTGGGAAAGAAATATTATAGCTTTGTTGTTTCTCCTACATTATATGTGGAGCTCCTAACTATTGTAAGTTAACTTTAATATAATCCACATTACATTAGCTACATTAAAAACAAACAAAACACAGCAGACAACATAGGCTATTTAAATATGCATAATTTTAATATGTATCTTACCATTTATTATCAGCAAACTTGTAGCGGTGGTCATCCGCGGGCACAACATCCATGAGGAGGATATACTTTGCTTTAGGATTGAGGCCTGTCACCTTCACCTTGTAGCAGGGAAACATCCTCCTGTCAAACAGTAACCCACAGACAGTCAAGAACTCAGCATTGTCAGTGTGGTATAGCAACCATTGCTAAAGTTGTTTGCAAAACCTGGAAAATCTAAATAATTCAGCCTGTTAACTAAGAATTTTATAATTTCATAACCTGATGTTTGATCTTTCCTTGATAGTAGTCAATGGGCAAGAGAAACTTATAAATAGTTATGTCTTGTTTAAACAGCCTTTATAAAGTTCAGATATCACACCTTTAACTAAAAAAACAATGATTAATGGCGATGCTTGAGCATGATTTAAAAAATAAGATGGAAATCACCTGAAATAAAATCCATGATTGGTTTGATCCATGTTTGGTTTGTTACTTGTAGGTGATTTGCCATAGAAATTAAAAATAACATATTTACACATTATTTGCATATATTTTCAACTAGGAAAGGATTACAGTTTCTGTTGGCCTTTAACTACTGCTAAGCTGATGACAATTCTAAAATCAGCTTCTAAAGAAGTGAAATTGTATTTGAAACTGTATAGGCTTCTTGTAATTATGAATAAAAATATTAAATAAAGACAGGATTAAGAAGTCAGGACCTAGAACATCCGTTAAAATTATTCCTAAATAATCTGCGCTGAAGTAAAACAAATTAAAGCCCACTTCTAGCCTATGCCTATGGACGTTATTTCTACTTTCGCGTAGTTCCTATTTCACTGAAGTGTGTTTAGACGTAAAATGTACTTTAGATATATAATCACATTTTTCTTCATGAACTTTCCGGATTAAGACAGTCAAACACAATGTTTAAAGATTATAATAAAGAGATATTGATATTTTACGTTATTTTACCTTCCGGCTTTAGTGATGATCATCTCCGTACCGACTTCGTGGAACTTCTCCCACAACTCCTGTTCGTGTAGATATACTTTTATCCCCTCCATACCCTGAGAATAAAGAGAACAAATTATAAAAGAGATACGTAGCTTTATAACATTATAAATTGTATATATAATTTGTGGGGACATGTTAATGTTAAATTTCATGAAGACAATGGTGAATGGTAGAGGAGAGTTCTTCCTGAATGTGCAATGAGCCGGATTCAAACCCATGGTCAGTACCATTAGTACGTGCACCGGAGGCAGCGGCTCATAGATAAATTGCCCACCCTTGGCCACGGCCTATTACTTTTTTTTTTTTTAATGCGTCTGGGTGGTGTGGTGAAATAAAACGAAAAACTACTTTTTAACAAAGCTTTCTGATGCTGCATAAGTCTAGTGAATGTTTCAAATAAGAACCACGATATCACTAACGGAATTTGACATAGATTTAACCAGAGAGAAGCAGTCAGTCAGTCAGTGTTGCTCTGGGCATGTTCTAGGTAAAGCCAACCGACTGTTTAGAAACCAAATGTAGGTCATATTCAGCTCCTGCATTCCTGAACTTGACTGTTTGTTTCTGCTTTGACGTGCACTAGTCTACTTCGCTCACTTTAGTTTTTCTTTGGCAGGGAATCGTTCAAATTAGTGGCCTGACCCGAAGAATTTCCCTAGAATTATTCTCCCTCCAGTATGCTATGGTGGATATTGTTAAAATGGGACAGTGTCTGTACACATGCGAAGAGGAATATCACAAAACTTAAATGTTTAATTTTGCTTCTTATTATCGCAATTATCACGCTATAAGTACATTCATCACTAGTTAGCAGGCGCCCTTATCCAGAAAGCAACTTTCAGTTAGCTGCATGAATTGGAACCATCTCAAATGAAAAGAAAAACACATAGAAGTGCATCTGTTTTCTATTTTTTGAACTCTATTAATTCCATTAAACATACACGTGCACACACACACACGGACAATAGGACGTTACCTGCGGTGTGCACGTGGTTTGCGGTGACGGTGGAGTATGATTCTCCCGTTGGTTCTCTTTGGGTGAGTCCGTATCAATGTCTACGCGCTCCGGGATTGAGAACGGGTCTCCGCCGTTAGCCATGATACACTGTTTACACCGAAGGACACATTAACTGGATACACAAAACACACAAAAAATAGAAGTGTATTGTTTGAAACAATTAAAAACATTCACATACCTAATGAACACACACCTAATTTGTTGACGCTTTTAGCCTATTAGCCTGAGATATAGAGTTGATCATCTTGACTTGAATTCAAATATAGAATTAAGTAAAATTTGACCAAAAAATATGATAAATCACAATGCAGTTCAAACTAACTATATTCAAACTAACATGTTGTGTAGTTTAAAACAACTAAATAAATGGCTCTTATTTCTGGTCTACGATAGATTATCGAAAGTAACTGTCGACGAAAAAACAACAACTCTAATATATATATATATATATATATATATATATATATATATATATTTTTGTTTTTATTACATTTTAATTTTGTTTTTGAATAGTCGTTGAAATATATATTACACATATATAGTTATCTGCAACATTTAGGATAGGTGAAATGTCAGTAGGCCAAGGCTTTGTGGCTTCATCTACTATGATCTATTATTTAAAAATACTTTTGTGATCAGATTATGTCACATTGTGTGCATTTTTGATAAAAAACAAGTAATACTAATCATCATCTAATAGCAGCCTAAGGAGAAAGAGAAGATGATAATGCATTACTTACAGGCCTAATGATTCATAATAACGTTGTTATTACATTAAGTATGTAGTAATGCATCCTAATTCACAACTAGCCTAAGAATAACTATGTAGGTGATACTATAAATTGATTATTTCTAAACTAAAAGATAGAAGGGGGTTATTCTATTATTAACCAGTGAAACAACAGGACCCAGTGTAAAAATATTGGACCCAGTGTAATAAATTATTGACAATAAGATTTCTAGTGACAAACCGGGTTTCCAGACAACCGATGAGAGGTCCAGTTTAACTTAAAGTTGATAAAATTCTAGACCGCATACGAACCTCTAAATGCACATGCCTGAGTTGAAATAAAAGACTAATAGCCCTAGGCCTGTAAAGGTTATTTGAATACGTCTTTTCTAAATATTTTAGAATTTTTAAATAATGGGGACCAATCTTCTACTGGAAGTAGGTCTATTCGATCACCTACAAATAGCAGAAACTATTTTGAAATAGTACACATATAGGCATTGGGGTCCAATGCGTAGATTAGGTTTATTTCACTATTTCAAATACCCATAGGACTAAACAGACCTGAAGTCCAATGCATGAAACAGACGATTTAAAATATTTGTATTTCAAAATACACTTGTCATTATGAGTGTTTTACATTATTTTAACTTTTCCCAAAAACATTAAAATATGAAACTTCTTGTATAGTCAAATATATCATATCGAAATACCGGTACTACGCAAAGTATTTAAACCTAATTGAAATGACCCAAATAGTGTTTGAACCCAGGTCTACATGAACAAAATCAACTCTAAAATGGAAAGGGGAAAGCCATGGAGGCATCAACCCAAGGCAATGAGACTATCAACACTATAGCCGCATACATTAATAAACAGTAGTGGCAAAATATAAAAATGCGTTAGCCTAATCTCTGATCACAAGATGGGCAAACTGTCACACCAAAAAAAATAATTATTTGCATTTACCCCCATTACACCACTGCTAAATACTCCAACAGTCAGACTCTTCCGCCCTACCTCAAGCGCTGTTCTGTTTTGTCCCTGGAGACCACGGTTTCACAGTCATCCTGGTGTGTGTGTGTGTTAGATCAGCGTCCAGTTGCTTTCGCAGCTAATCTGAAATTCCCCAGACCCGCATGCATACATTGTTCAGCGAATTTATGCACTCCGTCAGTCCACCGTTAGAACTCTACCCGTATTATAATGAATAAATAGCCCAATGACATGGACAAAGTTTAGGCTATATAGGCTACTTATTAAAACTGGACTGTAGCCTACGTGTTAACGAACTTTCCTCGGTGCCTGGTCCACCCTCTAGAGACCCCCATCTGTTCCTGCCTTCACCCCTCCTCTCTCTGTCGCATTCGTTTTCTCTCGCTCTTGTTGGCTCTCTCTATACAGCGTAGTATATGGCGGGGGCTGGAACTCTCAGTTTGTCCTTCAAATCAGGAATGACCAATTTCAAGGCATGCCCTTCGTTTTTCCGCCCACACCAATATACCCTCGCGTCATAGACAGACTACTCTTCTCAGACATGCTCAAGAGGGTGTATTTGTTTGTGGCCTCTGTCTGTCTATTCTCCCAGTCTGTCCCTATATGATGACCTAAATAACCACGAACAAAATCGATACATTTTGGCCTATCACATTTTCAATATATCATTCACAAACCACGTTGCCATCCACTAATCTTTACGCGAGTAAAGTCATGCGGTAGCCTAATATAAAAATAAATCACGACAGTTCTGACCGAAACAGGAATTGTCAGACATGTTCATGTTTACTACTGTCGACAGATAGTCGTATGTGTTCTGTGGACATGAGATCTATGTTGGTAAAATGAAATGCTTGAAATTTCAAAGGAAATGCCTATATGCACAGCCAGAATAACAATAATATACTTATGGTCACGTGATGATATCTAACGCTCCCGCTACCACCCGAGAATGAAGCTAAAGGCTAAATTAAAGTAAGTTATGATAGATGCACAGGGTGGGGAACGTGCACGTCAAAATACTTTTGACTAATGAGCAGCGGTCCAGCCACTGTCTCTGGTGATATAATTTTTGTAGCAAGGGTTCGAATCCACACTAGTGCTCTTTTAAAAGTCTCCCTTATCTGTCCACACAGCTTAAAATAAAACAGAAACAAATGTCAAGTGTGGCCTTTTCATTCATGATAAAACAAACTTCGATATATATGAGAGAGGGGGAAAGACAGCGCGCGAGAGAAAGTGCGATATAAACGAATTAATTTACTGTGCAAATATAATTTAGAGTTGAGGTCTGTTTACTGAGTATATCGTTAGATTTAAACAAAGCCTTTTTTGTATTTTAAACAGAGGAGCAACAATAGCTATTTTAGCGTACATGTAGGCTATATCTCATAGGCTACTCTCCTCCACACAACGCATGGATGCATTGCGCACGCGTGTCTGGATTACTAAAAAAAATAGATAATCAAACGGTCGCGCGCATTACCGTGCAGATCTAGTGCAGAGTCAACCCGAGTTGAAAGTTGATGGGGTCATCGAGAGGTTATCACGCGCTAGTTTGAGCTCGTCTCATCCTTTAGCGGGATTATTTCAATCAGATGTAATCAAATTATCAATCCGAGATCACACACAATGGTGAGCAGGACAGGCTAGGCAACATTGAAAAAGGTACCCTATTATAAAAGCGTAGTTGGGTGAAATGAAACTGATTTACCTTGTTGTCAGAAATATTATTATTATGCTATATCGCATATAGCATAATAATAACACAATTGTTAGTTCGCATATTTCCTTGGCTACGACTCATAGACTATATCGACATTAACTACATAGACTGTCGTTATAATAAACTAATTAGCGTATGATCAGCATAATTTTGGCTTTTACGCACGCGTAATTTTACGCATGCAGTACGCAATCTATACGCTCAAGCTCCCAATTTATTAACAATTATTTAGTGAAATGATAGCCTACCAGATCACTGAATGGGCTATTAGCCCTATATTAGGTTTTGATAATGAATATACAGGATTCACCTATACTTTTAATAAAAACGCCCAGAGCCTGTAGGCCATGCACGTTTCCAAAACACTGAAGAATTTTTAACAATTGTTGTGTCTTACCAGGTCCAGATGTCAGTTCAGCTCAGGACAAGTGTGGCGTATTCGGTCTGACTAGGTTGTCAATAGTCCATCGGTCTTATATGAAGCAGCCAAATGTGTTTGCATCGGAGCGTTCAGTTTGAACGTACGGTCGTGGGGTAGCATTGAGAATGTGGCTTTTGTGGAGGGGGCATTGTATGTTGGGGCGGGGGTGCTCTGATAACGGTTTCCTTCACCGCGTGAAGCACACACGTCATCGTACACACGACTGACCCCCCGCAGGGACATGCAAGATGCGGTTATTGTGAACCAGTCACATGCTGTAGACTAGACTACTGTTATGTGGAAATAATCATTTCAACTGCCAGAGAACATAATTGACGGATGGACAAAAATCAATGATAATAAAAGTCTAATATCCAGACGACGTAACGCAAGGTGATATAAAACCCGGCGATGTTTGGGTTTTCTGGGAATATTAATTGATAACGGTTTCTAAACTTGATGTGCAGTAGAACTCAGAACGCTGTTTTAGCCTACCTCTCTAGCCTTCTAAAATGTGGATGTTTTTTGTTTCTATGACTTGGACTTTGATGTTATCTTTCCTTTTTGGGGCAGTAGACCGTGAGGAGACCCTTTAACATCTCAATTCTTAATTTTAATATTAAATCAGCAAGAGCAACCCTTGGTGTGAGATACAAACAAAATAACAATTATTTATAGAAATATATACAATATATATAGCCTAATTCTTTTGAACCATCGTTTCAGAATTTTCCCATTTAATTTTTGCAGTCAAATGATTTCAAATCGCTTTCTCTGGCTGTCAATATGTATGCCAATGACTCGAGTGTTTCAGATTAAATACATTTCATATACCTTCACAAGAAAAATGCGTAAGTATTAAAGTAGTAAAAAATACGACAATGTAATCTGTATGCCGATAGATTAAGTTAAAAATGATAGTTATGTCATCTCATTTTTATAATAAAGAGAACTACATTCATTAGCTCCGAACTGCAACTGATTCTCAGAAAATCCGTTTGTTTAGTTAGTTTGACAAGCAAGCCGTGACCCACGTGTAAAGAACGTGTAGGCCTAAAGTGATGTGAATTATCAGTGAACCTAATAGTTAATGTATTAGTAAACAACTACTGGGCACCGTTATGAAAAATACGAAAACGTTCCAAATGTATCATATTTCTATTAGAGCCTATGTAAAATTTGATTATTAGGAATTAGGCTAGACCTACCATTCTTTTCATCAAGTTTAAGGGTCTTATGACAATACATTAATGGTAGGCTATATTTTCAGTATACATTATTTGAATGTGTTTTCATTTATTTAGAAGGTACGTTCCTCCATTTTTTACATGTTGCCTTACTTTAACAAGGTACAAGTAAGTGATCTCCCAAACAGGTGTTAGACATTGGTTGAAAATTGGTTGTCACATTATCATGGCATCTGGAATGGATGACTAAAATGCATTGTGTCCAAGCATCTTTTTAAACGCCCTAAAAAGCATTACTTCATAATCTTATTCAAGATGTTTCTGCACTCAATTTATTTTCCACTGTTTCACAAATCCATGTTTGAAAGATGCTGTATACAACAAATTATGCAAATATGGATTAATGGCACAGTGGACATTTCTATTTTTAATTCAGTGCAGAAATTATTATAAAGATTAAAGATAATAAAGATTTGCATACTGCATTGTGGTCATTGGCAGTTTGGGGGGAGGTCAACTACAAGTACAGAAAGAAAAAGAACCACATTCAAATAACATATATATGAAATACAAGGCCTATGTCATTTGACCTTTAGCCCTGATTGTAAAATATGTTACCCTGTTGGCACCCTTCAGAAAGAAAAAAAGGTTACATTTTAAGAAGCTGAGTAATTTGAATTCAGAAAGCACTTGCTTACAATCTGCCAGAGTCATCTGGAACCAAAGTACATGCTTCAAAGTCATACAAGAAATAACTTAGGGCCAGATTAATGAAAAATGCTGAACAAGTACTGGATGACCTTTTGTCCCTCAAGGATGTGATCTTTGAGTACTGTTCAGATGCAGACAACTTTTTGGGTCTTCCACAGTGTTTTCTGTCTTCAATTTGCCCAGTTTATTGAAATGTATTACATTTCTTCTAATTTCTTTGTTTATTTGCATTTATTCTAACATAATAGTAGTTTTACAAACAAATGAACACTTGCTGATGTACTGAATAGCTTTAAACAAATATTCTCAGCTGCCTTAAGACTTTTGGAAATTTCTTTGTGTATGTGCATTTTATGTCAAATCTGTTTGTGTATTGATATACATGCATTCATCTACAGCACATATCTTTGATCTATGTATCTAATCTAACATACTCTATATACAGTATATACTTAATATTTACTAAATATTCACACCCTTGCTCTTGATTTTAATAATTCCCCATTTCATCAAATTTAAGTTGAAAGTAGAGAAAAAATGTACACTCAAGAATGGCTGAAGATGACATGCTGGACTATTCTGAAGTGGCTAGTGATGAGTCCAGATCTGGCTAGTGATAATCCCATAGAAACCCTATGGCGAGTGCTGAAAACCTCAGTTGAGTGAAGGCAACCCTCAAACATTGCAGAACTGGACTGGTTTGCATCTGAAAAGTGGGCCAAGTTGCCAGCAGAGAAGTGAAATGCAGGAAGCTTACAAGAACCTCTTAACTGCAGTTATCTTTGCCAAAGGATATGCAACCAAATAGGTCTTGGTCAATATTTTTTTCTATGCCCTTTGTTTTTATGAATTACACTAATAATTTTTCAGTAAGACTGGTTCATGTTAAAATAGCAGAAGGATTATGTAATATCATGCCAGCTAAAAGAGCATAGAAGGTAAGTAACTTAACAAATGCCTCCATGTTAGAGAATATAACTTTACAAGAAGGCAGTAAAGAAGCTGAGAGAGAGTGGTGAAAGACGTGTTTCTTGTGGCCATGAGTACACTACAGTCTTATATGAATTGTCAAATTAGGAGGATGCATTAAGTCATTTGTTTATTTTAAATACAAACATCTATTGCACCTCTGAGTAACTACGTGAGTTAATTTTGGCTACCCCGCTACTCCTTTTATTCAAAAGGACTCAAATGAGTCGACTCTTTATTGAGTCCACAGAGCCAGTCCGGGTGTGCGACCGAGATCAACGAGACGGTCTCGTCGAGACCCGAGCAAAATAGATCACAACGATCTTCACCTCACATAATTATATATAAAAAATATTTTTGTGACATAGTGGCATACGGGAAGCTGTGAGTGTTAATGCCGCCACATTATAAGCTGTGTCCACGTTTCCAAAGTCAGAGACGCTAAATATATTGTCTAATGCGTGGGAATTATTATTGTGTAAAGCAGTTGTTCCACCGACGTCATCAAAGTTAACTAGCCTGCGGTTGTTAAAAAAATTTAGCCAATATAAAGACAATTTTTAAGGAAATTAAGTACAAAACAGATTCCCTCGATGGATTAAACTGTCAGGAATCCGTGTTGTAAGTTCATAAATGTTTTATTAGCTGAGTGGTAACCAGATACTGTAAAAGCAGAGCATTTCTTGTTACCGAGCTTTCATACGCAGTATTACAGTACACAGTAGGCTAGAGTTCGTAAATAGGTGGAAAATGCGTGGACCTAGCTGATTGTGCAATGGTTCGTGGGCTGTAACTGCTCTCTCACTCAAATTTGTTCAATAACGGTTGGAGTAACAAGCTAGTCGAAATAGTTTTGTATGCAAAACACATATGGCAAAAAAACTTTGAATCTATAGCTAGTAGCAGCCAATGATGGTAGCCAACTAAGTTACTAATAAAAATATTATTCCTGCATAAAAAATGACTATACCAGCCCCTACATGTTCATATACAAGTGTATTGTACTTTTTGTATGATTCCTTAACTTTACGTTACCTGTAAAAATGTTAGTATAAGCAATAAGATATCTGGCAGCAATATTACCAACTTCATTGTGAACTGTTGCTTTGGTGACTGTGGGTAAAGAGTAGTGATGTGCAGTTCGCGAACGATTTGTTCGCTTTGAATGAATCTCTTTAGTTACTCGGGACTCACGAGTCCTTTTTTCTAGTGACTCGGTCAATTGTATCGTTCATTCGAACGTTTGACAGCGGATTTCTACAACACGATGACTTGCTTCATACCCAGTCCTCCAGCTCAGTTCTCCGATCAACTTCTATGTGCATTCGCAGAGAAAAATAGATTTCCCATTACTTGTAAAGACGTTTAAACATATTTGTTTTTATCAGAGAGAAAAGTTATTTCACCTGGTTATTTGAACATTCTCAAAACAATGTGATTCTAATTTACCAAAATATCAACATTCCCTTAAGGCTCTCCTTTGGTTAATTTAAAAACATATTTTCCCACAACGTTCTGTGCAATTTTCTTTTCTTAGAACCAAAGAAGAATCTTTAGAGAACGTTACTAGAACAAGGGACAAGGTCAATACAATGCCCTGCAAAGAATCACATCACACAGGATAAGTCACATTCCTACCCCTCTTTCCCCTCACCACCACCTTCAGTCAGATGGTCTCTCAGCTCCTGTTTGGAGAAGAGGGCCATACTTATAATAAACTAAATAATGAATAACTAAACAGTTCTGATTGAATTCCCATGACAGATTTAGAATGGCTGTTTTAATATGTTGTTTTAATATGTTTTAATATGTTGCTAATAAATATTGGGTTTGCAATATAGGAAATACAGAAAACAAAAAATGGAGTCTGGGGGTCATAAGAGTGATGGCCGCCACAACCCTCCAGAACAGCTTCAGTGCACCTTCGCATAGATTCTACAAGTTTCTGGAACTCAACTGGAGGGAGGAGACACCTTTCATCCACAACAAATTCCCTTGCTCCTCCCTTCTGCTCCGGCACTGCTCCAGAATCTCTCATACGTGTTCAGTTGGGTTGAGATCTGTTGACTGAGTTGGCCATGGCAAATTGTGAAACGTCAGCAAGTTGAACGGTCTTCATCACTAAATCTCATTCTAAAAATGTCACAATCACAAATCTTTCAAGTCACTAAGACCTCTTTTAACTATAGTAGCCAAAATGATGAGCAACTGCCCAGCATATTTATGCATTACCTTAAGTATGATGGGATGTTAAATCCACAACTATGTGGGAGCACCTGAAAGGTTTTCTTCATAAGGAGTGTCATGTTACCTAGTTGTTCTGGGATCATATACTAGGCTGCAATACACACTCTGTTAGCACCCTCTACTGTCTATTAGACCACACTACAGACAGGGAAGCAGGACAGTAGTTCTAAGGATGTTAACTAACTACTTGATAATATCCACAGCAGTCAAACAACATCATCTGTAAATTACTTGTATGGTTAGTCTGGCCATTGGTTATGAAGAGAGTGTGTATCATTGTCTTCTGTGGTCACTGTCTTGATAGGGAGCTGCCTGGCCCTCTAGACCCACCTAGTGTTGGGCCATAGAGCTGGAGAGGACTCATCTGTGTCCGTGAATCTCAGCGAGCACCTATCCAATACTGACTTGCTTTGAGTACCCTTAGTGGTTACGTGTTACTGACGAAACTCAGAGGGTGACTTCCAGTGGCTAGTGTTTTAATAAATGCATCAACTCGGGGACATTTCATGGTCTACTTAAAACAAGAATAAAACAAAAATGAAATTAAAATGTTCAAATCCCTTCTCTAGTTTAAGAAATAAACCTAATTAACAACTTAATATTTAAATGTGGTTGTATTACATTTTTAGTCAGGTTTCAGACATAAACAAATGCATGTTGTATAATTAAGCATACCTTTCCGTTCTTTTGTGTGAAGTTTGCAAGCTCAAAAATGTGGTGGCTTATGGGATTCCACTTCTCTCATGGAGGCTGTATCGTTGCGTATTCACTCAAAGAAGCCACTGGAGGGTCTAATTAGCCCCTACACCATTGATTATTTTCACTCAGTAATTGGGACACTTGTGCAAGTGGTGGAGGCACATGTGCATGTGCAAATGGAGGGCCAAGGGTGGAGTGGAGTGAGGAAGTGTTCACTTGGGATTTAGCATGTGTCAGTCCCATCATTATATCAGTTTGAGCATGGGCAACCATATCCATAGCCATATTTTGAAATAGTCAATTTCCATATGATAAATCGTCTGATCCCTCCAGATTACCCTGTTGGACTTGTAATCACATAACCAACCGTATCAACAAAAGGGGTGAGCCAATGACGAACCAGGTCACCAGGAGGAATCAGCCAGTGAAGTTGGAAGTCATTAAGTTGACTACATTAAAAAACACATTTTCTTATAGTTAAGGCCCCCATAGTATCGGCCTTCTTCCAGCCTCACAGCACCTTTTACAGTGGGCCCTTTTCTCTGGGAGACACACAGCACAACAGGAACTCACATTAGAATAGCACAGAAACAGTGAGCTTGATCTCTCTTGAGTTTCAAACCTGTTAGGTTACAAACCTCTAAACCTTTCTCAACACGCTCAAAACACAGACAGCTGTTTTCCTCTGCAGAAGAGCGCTCATCCTTCCCTCCGCTGGCCGTTGACCAGTAAAGTGGTGGGTGCAGAGTGCTCAGGGGACAGAGAAGGTGTGGGGTTAGGGCACAGAGGTATCCATGTGGGAACATTAACATTTAACAAAGCAGCCTCTATGCCAGGGGGTATAGCCTTGAGAGCAGCATGTCACTCAAAGGTGTCACGCTGAAGTGTTACTAAACAGCTGACCTTCTTGACGCACCAATGGCCACACGCTCACATATCAGAGAGAAAAAGGGAGCTCCATCAGAACATCTCAGGATGACCTATTCTCTTCAGTAGGATTCAATATCTTTACACTCTCCAGTTTTCTAGGCATCATTATTACATCCTCAACCTTATTACTCTTCCTCCCCCTTCCTAAATCAGTCCTGTTTAGCAGTTGCCTTTAAAAAGCTTCTTCCGGTTGGATACCTTTTCACTTCAGGGATGTCAGTCTTTAAAGGTTGGAAACTCCTGCAAACACAGCCGACATTTCACTATGTTACTGTGGCCTTTACACACCCTTCACTAAGATGGTGGCCTGGCCTCAGGTGGGGTGGTCTAGGTTAGCGTTGGTTCACTGGTTTCAGTTCTGGATGTGTGAAACACTTCACTTGACACAGCTCCTGGCTGGCCTGGCCAGGATTGAGGTCACTTAATTTCACCTCTAGAAGAGTGTGTACAAGAAGAGGAGAGAGACAAAGAGTCTGTGAATCTCAAATCATCTGTTCTGCCTATTCACTTCATCAGTGCCCTCCATGGTCAGTTGCTAACAAAACTCTGAGGGTGACAAGAGGATCAATAAACCTATCAACTTCTACACACACACTGTGACTTACATGATGCAATTCATAATTATTAAAACAAGCATGAAATTCTTATCAAATCCCTCCTATACATAAACCGAAGTAATAATTAAACATTCAATTTAGGTGGTGTGTTTTGTTTGTTTCAAGTCTCAAAATCATACATGAAGCACAAGAAAAGCACGTCATGCAATTGTACATAGTGACCTATGGGATTCCACTCAGCTTGTGCAGGCTGTAACGCTGCTTTCAATGTAGAAGGCACCTGGAAGGTCTAATCGGCCCCTACATCAATGAACATTTTCCCTACCTGAGCTTTGAGACAATTGTGCAAATTGCACAGTTTCTACTACTGCAGGATTGTCATACCCTCACTCACATCGGACACCTTTGCAACAGAACTAAAGAGCATTTGTCTTATTATTTAATTTGCTAGTTTACAGGTAAAAAAAAACAACACCATTACAAAGATGCAGGTGAGGGAACACCAAGTACCAGGAAGTAAAAGGCAGTCCATTACAAGACAATCAATAAACAGTAACCAAATGAGCAAAATACAAGAAATTACATTAGTATAAATCACACATTAGTATTTAGCCACTCCATCTGGAATGACAGTACTGCTAAAATCGTGAAAACAAACAGTACCCTGTTTTTAGAATGTTTGTCCATCCAGTCAATCATGAATGAACCCAACTCAAACATGTACACACAGCCCTTCATGCTAAGCGGAAATAGAAAGTGGTGATTGATAAAAAAAAAACAGTCTATATCAGAAAGAGGATGGGTTTAAAGAGAGGGGAAAGCACATCTGGATCCGGGTTGGTGAAGTGAAGGCAGGCAGGCGAAACAGCAGGTGACATGTCACATACTATGATAGTAAATAATTTGAACTCAAACAAAAAGCTGTGGCTTGCAAAAAGTCTGTGTATTTCATAAAATGTGCTGCTGATGAAGCGATTTGATGTCACTGGATTCAGTCTGACAACAGAGCATGATTGTCTACAGATAGCCAGAACCACACACGCAAACACAGTTATTTAATGAGTGGGACCCTTTGTGGCAGGGGCACTATGAATTATAGTGTACTACTGTTATTCAAGATCCTTAGGGCTCTGGTTTAAAAGAAGTGCACTATGTAGTGAAAAGATATAGCCTAGTCAATATACTAGGTAGTGAAAAGACATAGCCTACGTAATATGTCAGAGGCCCACTGACTAATACCAGAAGAGGGTGATCAGTAGACAGACCATGCTCCACCACAACACCCACCTTCCATCCTTCATCTCAGTACCAGTTAGAACTACATTCACTTTTTAAGAGAAACTCGTACAATAACACATAACGTACCCCTTCACAGTCTAGCAGACCTTAACACTGATCAGTCCTGACAACCCCTCCCAGTCACCCCACAGCCACTAACCACACCCTGCAAGACCCTCCCCCTACCAGCAGGGGGCCACAGGGCTTCTGTGAACACACCCTCAACAGACGCAGCAGGCCTAACATAACACAGAGGAGAAGAAGGTGGGGTGGGGGGGGGGGGGTTAGTTTTCAAGGGAGAAAGCACTCAAACAAGTGTCACTGCGTCTGCAGACATTGGTGGAGTTCTACATTATCCAAAGCTCTGGTGGTTCTAGACGTCGGTAGTGCGGACGCCATCGTGGTCAAGGCTGAAAGGGAAACTTTGGTCTGTGGGGGGCTGAGGCTGGGAGCGGTGTCTCCTACGGCTGCTGGAGGCTCCTGGAGCCACTGGGCCCGGGCAGGCTGGGATAACCACACCGCTAGCTAGGGCTGGCTCTCCCTGTAAGGTGAGAATGGGAGTGGAGAGGGAGGATGAGGACGAGGAGTTGGAGGAGGTGGAGAGAGAGCAGAAACTAGGGGGCAGAGCGCTAAAGGGACTGTCCTTGTCCGCTGGGCCCAGAGGGAGAGCCTCTCTTTGGGGTACGGGGGTCCAAGGCTGCCACCCTGGGGCCACAGAACACGACTTCATTAGTGGGGGTCTTCGGTCATCCCCATGAGGACCATGGAACCCAGGGGATGGGTTTGAGGAGTTGCCATGGCGATACAGGGAGGAGGCACGCATGAATGTAGACCCCTAAGAAATAGAAAAAGAGACTCAATATTTGTGATAACCCCATTGAATAAAAACTTACTATCACCATGACTTGCTGTTACTGATCTGAATTGCATGTTAGAGTTAGGACCAGAGGCTTTGGAATGTATTCAAACCCAGCTTTACCTTGGCAGGGCCTCTGAAGTCCTGTATCTTCCTGTCAATGTCTCTGATCCAGCCCTGCATGTCTTCTGGAGTGTCTGTCTGCAACACAATCAGCACAGGCTTACACATTATACATCACCCCTAGGCTCACACACGCACGCACGCACACACGCACGCACACACACACGCACACGCACACGCACGCACACGCACACGCACACGCACACGCACACACACACACACACAGACCCCTGCAATGTAGGGTCCCTGTCTCTTTGCCAGCTGTTCTCCCAGGAGGGGACAGGGGATGTTTTGGTTCTTATGTTTAGTGTTGGGACTGGAGACTCTTCCAATTAACAAAAACAAGCCACCTGTTCATCCAAAAACAGAACTTAGGCCACACATGAGCAACAGAGCATCAAGCCAGAGAGGAGAAAACAGAGGCTCAGCTGAAGACACACACACACACACACACACACCCACACACAAACACACCTGGACATAGAAGACCCTGGAGGTGGTGATGATCTCAAAGAGGTTATCTCTCATCAACAGGTCCCTGATGGAGAGAAGGGCTAGTTTAGGATTAGGATAATAATTTGGTTTAGGGTTAAAGTTCTGAAAAAAATATTTTTATGGAATAAAAATTTAGTCCTCCCAAGTATAGTAAAACAAGGAGGTGTGTGTGTGTGTGTGTGTGTGTGTGTGTGAGTGAGACTGTGTGTGTGTGAGTGAGTCTGTGTGTGTGTGAGTGAGTCTGTGTGTGTGTGTGTTTTTAAATTCCAACGGAAAACGACAAGTGATGTTTACACACAAAATTCCCAAGGGAGAACCCCCCCCCAAAAAACCTGGAAGAGGCAGTAACTAACAGAAACGTGTATTACTCTCACCCAGATTTGACCAGACACTCATGGACCTTATGAATGTCTCTTATAGGAACGGCTCTCAGAGGCTCCTTATCCTGAAACATCAGTACAGTTTAGAAACACTGAAACATAGGAGCATGCCCCTGGACATCCGAGAAACACAGTCACACAGAACAATCATTAAATCAAATATATTTCATAAAGCGTTTTTTACACTAACAGATGCCAGAAAGCATTTATACAGATACAAAGCCAAAAACCGCAATAAGCAAACAATGCAGATGTTGAAACGCAGTGTCTAGAAAATGTTTTATTTAATGAATACTTATGCAATCAATTATTAATAGAGGAGCCAGGTTTCAACCAGTCCTCTGCTAGCTGTGTCCGGTGGAGATCATGAGAGCACACGGCCCTCAAGACCAGACCGTTCATCAAGATGTTCAAAACGTCCAGATGATCAGCAGGTTAATATTACTGACAGAACACTGAACACTCACCACATCAAAGCTGAAACAAAGACTTAAACATTGAGGACACATGTTTTTCCCACAATGAATTGTCTTGGTTTGTATTTCAACCCCAAAGTCATTTGAGGACATCTGTAATTACAACACACTGTGGTCTCAACGGCAACAGATTTACAACCCAGACAGGATAATGTAGAGAGGACAGGAAACTAAGGAAAGGAGATAGAGGAGAGGAAACAAGACAGGAGACAGAGGAAACAGGACAGGAGGCAGGGAACAGAGGAAAAAAAATAGAGACAGAAGAGAGGAGACATAAGAGAAGAGAGAGGACAGGAGACAGAGGAGAGGAGACATAAGAGAAGAGAGAGGACAGGAGACAGATGAAACAGGACAAGAGAGTGGAGGCAGAAGAGAGGAGACATAAGAGAAGAGAGAGGACAGGAGACAGAGGAAACAGGACAAGAGAGTGGAGACAGAAGAGAAGAGAGAGGACAGGAGACAGATGAAACAGGACAAGAGAGTGGAGACAGAAGAGAGGAGAGAGGACAGGAGACAGATGAAACAGGACAAGAGAGTGGAGACAGAAGAGAGGAGACATAAGAGAGGAGAGAGGACAGGAGACAGATGACAGAGGCCAGAAAGAGAAGATGGAGGAGTATGAGTGAAGCAGCTCACCGTCTCACACTTGTAGTAACTGACAGCATTGTTGTCCAGTATGAAAAAACGCCTTTTCCAGCTTTTCCTCTGAAATACACAGCATTCGAAAATGTCTGTATGATCCTGGTTTTACAAGAAATCCCCACAAAGATAGTAAAACCTGACAATTTGTTGCCCAAATGGTTTTTTAGCCAGTCCACACAAGGAAAAAAGTATATCTCTGGTTTAGGTCTATGTTTAAACTTACAAGTGGGATTAATACTGGGTTAGTTTTACGCTTTAGGTTTAGGTACAAAGGTAAGGTTAATTTTGGCCATAAAGGTTAGGTTAATTAAGGTAAAGATTAGGGATGGGTAAGATTTAACCTAAGCATAACCCAGAAGGAGAGAAAATTGTGCGCGCGCGTGCGTGCGTGCGTGCATAGGTGGTTAGGTGGGGGTACTCACCACGTTACCCTGTTTGACACAATAGCCGCACCTCAGCACACCTGGTCTACTGGCTACAGAGAAGACCCTCTTGTCCCCCACCTCCATCTCCTCACCCTCATTCTGAAACACATGCATGCATCCTCCTTACAACCACCATCATCCCCATTGGGACCCCCAACATCACGGCAATGGTGCACTTTAACTAAACCACAGTACCTGGTAGATGGGGGTGTGGACCACCACTCCCCCAATGATCTCAGTCTTGTAGGCCTGCCTCTTCCCCCCTGCCTCACTGGTTACCATAGCAACCTCTGACCTAGGCTGGAGAGGCCCGGATTTAGGTACCTATTGAAAACAAACTGTTTGAGCTCTACAAACAGTTGCCGATTACCTTGCAACAATCAATTATATCAATTAATTGATCAATTATAATCCAGGTTTATTTTATTACTTTTATTATCCATGAAAATTTAAATGCATTCATTTTATAATAATGTTTATAGAATTAATATTAAATGATATATTTCTGGTAATAAAGATAATTGAGAAAAACAAGGCACACAGGGATTACTCTGGAGAAAATAGGACAGCCAAAGAAGAAGTGGAAGATAGAAAGCATCTGTGGTTCCTGTGTTAGGGCAGGTGGCCACACACACAGACAGACAGACAGACACACGCAGTGTCTAAACCTAATGCCTAACCTTAACCCTGACACTAATCCTCAAAATAAACCTAACCCTAACCCAAAGTCATAGCTTTCTTTTTTTTGTTGTCCTGACGTATCCTTTTTCCTTACTAAGTTACTATACCTCTGATAATACACAAACTTGTTTATTAAACCAGAAATGTATGTTCCCTATCCCCTAGCCCTTAACCCACCCCCAATCCTAACCTTATCCTCAATAAGCAAACCTTCACGCCTAAACTTAACCTAGCCCTAACTCCCTACACTAACCCATAGCATGTAAACCTAAAAATTACCCCAATTCTAACACAACGCCTAATTGTTAACATTTTTGCATACTTAACCCATAAGCTGGATATCATATTTTTCCTTTGGGGACCAATTTGTCAGCTTTACTATATTTATACTGGGTGTCTGGCCCTCACATGTACACACAGACCTAGAACACACACACACTGCTGTCTGCGCTCTCAGCCTTCAGGGGTGGTGTGAAAGGGGGGCAGTTAAGGGCCTTATGACCTCAATGACTCAGCACTAAGCCGTCTGACCTCCCTGTGTGGTTGAGAAGTTTACGTTATTGTGTGTGTCCTCTTTAGCGCAACTCATAGCACAACCATGAACTGTGGGTTTAAACAGTAATTCTTGTTCCTATTTTAACAGTCCTTGGTATGGCTCAGCCAGGGACCGATCTCAGGGAGGATACTCTAACCACAAACTATGAAGCTGGTCAGACAGTAAACATGTGGAAAGCCCCACAAATGTTGAATGTAAATCACATACACACACAATTTTTGTTTTTTACCAAATTAATAGAAAATATTTTGAAATAGTGAAACAGGACAGCATGAGGTTTGAGGTTTCAATGATTCCAACAGTCTGTGTGTGTGCGTGTGTGCAAGGGTTGTCAATGTAATTTTCCCTCGGGGGCCACATTCAGTCTTCAATGACGGCCCCACTTGAAAATAGGTTCATTTCCTCACCATCAAAATGTGCATATTGAGTTCACTACCTCTTTAGAATAGACTGCCATATTAAATACTTTTAGTTGTCCAATGTTAAATGCAACAGCTCATCCGTAAAACAATTCATATGAATTTGAATAATCTGGGCTGGAAATGTGTGCCAATCTGTTTAAACACAGTAAACAGCAGTATACAGGAGGGCTGACTTCCACAACAAATAGGAGTACTGAATCACAAAACTGAATGTCTGCCCTCTTTCAGATCCCCTGCTTTTACATTGGAGCTATTGAAGAGCACCATTCACATGCACCGTGGTTCTGAGAGTGCACGGTCTTGCATCACTCCCATCTGCAACAACAACAGTGCTGCTTGTGGCAACATTATATCTCTACGTCTCCGGTTAATGTAACCTTATATGCGCAATGATTAGATGTCTCAACGTTTTTGACATGGATTGAGTACTTACAGTGATCTTGGTGGCTTTGTTCAGAGCAAGGACCCACTCTCTAAGGTCTGCAGTATCGTTGGCTTGTAGGAAATATCGCCGAGACACTGCATTGATCACTGACAACACAATAAAACATAAACACCGAACATGAACACAACTCTAAAAGTATTTGGGCAGCAGCACATTTTTGTTGTTTTAGACGCAATCACTATGATGCGGAAAGGCAGATTTGATGGTATTTTCATCCCTATCGTACAAACCATTCAGAAATGACAGGGCATTTTGTACACAGTCCCCCATTTTAGCCCCCAACTCAGAAATTAATATTAAATCAATCACCATAATTAATAAGCCACTTTTGAGAAGCGAGAGAAAAGTGAGGGTCACTATTGCCGAAAGCTTGGCTTTAACATCCAACAAAGCTCCAATACTCCATGCCTGCAACCTAGAAACAAAAAACTCCTGCAACAAGCGAGATTTGGCATTAATGTGACGAGGGCCAGCCAATAGAAGCCAGTAAACCTCAATGCAGAAGAGGTTAAAAAGCTGTACTGGGCAATAGAGGCATCACCAACCTGGCCAAATACCGGAATGTGACATTTGTGTAGACGCCATTGAATTGCAATAACATTGTGACACAAAAAGTTGAAATCACTTGAAAAGAACAAAACTAGCTAACATTAAATAACCATATTGTGTCACAACATGTTGTTATAAAGACATTATTACAGTCATGGAGTAGTTAAAATCATCACACAGTTATTTGAAGATATATCACTGTTATTTAATATGGTTTCTAGAATTTCTGTTATTGTGGTTATTCTCCCAACAAATGTAAAGAAAAATGCAAAAAGGCATTCCCATAGCATGATGCTGCCACCACTGTGCTTCCTGGTAGGGATGGTGTTCTCAGGATGATGTGCGGTGTTAGGCTTGCAACAAACATAGGGCTTGGGATTGAGGCCAAAAAAGCTCTATTTTGGTCTTATCAGACCATAGAATTATCTTGGAAAAAACTCCTGATTAAATCCATTTTCATGTTGTAAGCATAAAATGTTGAAAAGTCCAAGGGGTGTGAATACTTTTGAGAAACACTTTACACTTTTTTGTTGTCATAGTATATTTTGGGTTTCAACTATAATTTAATTATCAAGTATTTTGACAATAACCTTGGTATCAAAGTCAAAATACTGCTATCATGACAACACTAAGACTAAACAGATGATCTTGTCATGTCTTATGCTTTGGGTATGTCTCCAAGCGATTTCTTCTGATTTATGGACACTTCTTCGGTCCTCATGTTGTCAGGCACCACCAACAATTAAAACTGCAAGGCCAAGAATCAAGACTAAATATTGACAGCTCCCTGCATACAATAACAATGGAATCTAACACACCTGCCCACAATTTTCCAAATACTTTTGACACCCTAAAATGTGGGGACTAGGTTCAAAATGTGTACTCATTTGTAAATGGTCTGCACTTTAACCTTATAGCCATTTGAGGTTAAATTACCCCCTAGTCATTGTATGATTTCAAATCTGTATATAATTATAAAAATAATACATTGCAAAGAGGACAGAAAAGGTATGACAAACATATTAACAAACATTACTGTACATTTCAGGACCCTGTGAAAGTCCCCCCAAAACACACACACACGCACGCACGTACACACACGCACGCGCACACACACGCACACGTACACAATAACTCACCGAAGCAGAACTCAATCTTGGGCTTTTGTTTCCCTGTGGCCTCGCTCACCTAACCCCCAATGTGGAGGAAAGAGGAGAGAGAAATGAGGAGTCTGGAACCAACCAAATATTGTGCTCACTAGACTGTTTAGGGTTTTGTTACCTTGGAGATGTATGTCAGCTGCAGACTCCCGACAGCACTGGCTCCACTGGGCAGATTCTACAAGCAGTGACACAACAACACAACAATAGAATAAACATGCTAACACAGTGCTCGCTAAAAACAAGCCCTTCTCCAGAGTTAAGGACACCCAGTCCAAGTCTCACTTCCTCTTTAGAGGTGGGTTTCTACCCTGCTAGTGGTGAAACGCAAACCCTAACTGAACACACACTCCAACACATCAGAGGTCAAACACTTGTTGCTCCTCAGACACACAGTGACACCAACATGTGTTATTTTTTCTCTACGTAGAAATCCTTATGTAGTCTAAGATGCCTCGACTAACGTGACCAACGGTGGTCCCCAGCAGACATAATAGTGTGGTGCGGTTTTGTGTACCTGGGGGTTGTCCATGTACCACAGCAGCGTGTTACCCTGCGTGTCCAGTATAAAGTAGCGCCTCTGGAAGCGGCTGCTACCCTCCTTCTCCTCTATGTCCAGGAAGCCACACACACGGTTCTGCCTGTCCACGTACGGCATGCTGCCTCCTGCTACCACATATCACTGACACATGAACAGGGGAGGACAGAAGGAAAAAAAAAACGCACGTCTATTCGGGAGGCATTGTGAAAGTCTCGTGGCCCAAACACAGTAGCATGGTAACCAGACAGGCCTGCAAATATTCACAGAAACTGAAATCCTCTTTTGGGGCAACAACAACAGCCAGTTGGCATTGAATTGCCGAGGAAGAGAGCGAGAAGGCTCGTCTAACACACGTGCACACACTCGCACGCATATACACACACATATTCAGCAGTTTTTCATGTGACGTTTTTGAGGCAGCCTAGCTTAGCCTAAGGCCTGAGGCCTGCTAACCAGAGGAGTCACCACAGTTGGAAATTATAGACTACTGAACAGATCTGCACACAGGCACATTTCATCTGACCAGATAGGGGGAGTAGGTGGGGGTCAGAAAGACAGAGTAAGCGGGAGACAGAAAGAAGAGAGGAGAGGGAGTGAGAGAATGACAAGGAAATAAACTTTAATAGAAAACCAAACTCAACCCTGTCAGAGAGACTGACTTACATGCTGAGTGCATGACATCATAGTGACTGATGCCTGTATGTGCAGTTCACATGAGCTAACAGGTCACATGAGCGTGCTTCTCCACACACACACACACACACACACACACACACACACACACACACACACACACACACACACACGCCTAAAACTATACAAGTCCTCATCATAACCTTAGCCTCAATAACAGAACTTGTATATATAAACTTACCTTACCCAAAATATTTCCAGTAATGCCGAAATATAAAAACAAACCCATTCTAACATTATGGCCATTTATAAGTTTTTCCCTGAACCTAACCCCTGAGACAAAAATTAAATTTTTCCTAATTTGTCAGGGTATACTATATGTTCACATAGACACAGAGCTCTCTCTCTCTCTCTCACACACACACACACACACACACACACACACACACACACACACACACACACACACACACACACACACACA
>JACXGI010005934.1:27342-44558 GCA_016801175.1 Esox masquinongy | reverse complement strand
TCTGTTGTAGACCAGCGATTCTCAACCAGGGGGATTAGGACCCCAGGGGGATTTGGTCTACCAACACTGTTTTTGTTTGAGAAGGGTTATGAGGCCACAGGGTTACTGATAAAATGGACTTGATAGGTACTAATTAGGAGTGCTTCAGGGGTACTCAATGAACGGCAAAATTCAGTAGGTGGAAAAGTAACCAAAAAAGGTTTGAAACAGACAGCCTAGAATATGAGCTTCACTTCAGGTTGGCAGTAAGACTTTGACAAGGCAATTTCAATTTTTTGCCTCATGCAGTAATGTGCTGTATGTTTTATGACCATGTATCCAACGTTCCCTGTACATAACAGATCAAATGTAATTGAATGCAACAGCCTTATACCACAGGTATAATGAAAATGTATGTTTTACTGTTCTACTTGTGTAAAGAACTGGTCTGCAATATCACCTAAGAGGGTTGTGGTACAACATAGCTAAGGGCTGTATCTGGCCACTTTTAAGGAGGATTTCTTGTTAAAACACCCTAAAATGTTTATTTAGGTGCAATGAATGCACAACAGGCCTATGAAGGACCGGTTTTAACAGAAAATGTTTCTGTTGCTTTTATAAAACAGTGTTTCACAGTAGTTTCAGAAATCCCTTTGAAAATGCATTTAACTGGCAAAATAATGTACCTAGCACTCCTGACAGTGTAGTCACCGGGCAGTTGCCTCATTGCAAGATTTCTGCGGCTGCATTGCATTCCCGAAAGATTTCTCCTCAGATTCTGCTTTTTTATGTTGTCCTTCCAGGTTCTACTGGCTGGTGAACCTGAACTCGACGGTGGTGTTTCTCGGTATCGCCTACATCCAGCAGTCCGTGGCCAATAACCTGGGCTTCCTGATCCCCTTCATGTCGGTGCTGCTGATGATCATCGCCATACACATGGTCCGCAACAACCTCACCTTCAGGCCAAAGAAAGGTAACGCGACCTGAAAACCTCACCATCAGGGCCCGAGAGGGCCCGACGACCTGACGCTTGGCTTCTGTCTCAGCGTCGCGTCACGGCATACTTTCGCTACGGTGTTTAGCGTCATTGATGTGCGTTTGTTGTGCAGGCGGTTCCCTGCTGACCACCCTGGGTGTATTCCTGAACTCTCTGAAGATGTGCTGCCTCCACTACCGGCACCTGAGCGGAGACGTGGCCAGCTGGCTGGACCGGGCCAAGGAGAACAACGGGGGGCGCTACAGCGAGACGCACGTGGAGAACGTCAAGGTCCTGGTCAGGCTGTTCCCCCTGTACGGTCTGCAGCTGTTGTACCGAGCCTGCGTCACTCAGGCAGGTCAACGTAATGGGAGGCAACATGGTCGACTGTACTAGCCATTTTATGACATGCGCAAGTCGATCCTCTCCTTTGGAGATTTAGAGTGTTCTTTTAAGATGGGGGTACAATGCAGCAGAAAGAGTGGCTTATTAGTCAAGCTTCTGAGCGCAATCGCCTACATGTCCAGATCTCGAACTGGAGCTCCAAGGTGTTGCACGATGTGGGGTTTTGCCCTCACACCCAGTTCTTTCCACTTACCAGCAAGCCATTGATTTGAATCAGGGTGTGAACCTAACTTTGTTCCCCTTTAGGACCAGGACCAGGTTTGAGAAACACTTAGACCGAGAGATTTTGATTCCTCAGTAGCAAGTATGTACTGTTCCAGACGGAAATATGTAATAGTTAAACGTTAATCCTCAGACAAAAATTATTAAAGTTATTAATAATTCACACATTATTTCTCAGGTGTGGGGACAAAAATGCACATTCTTATGCTCCAAAAAGCATTTTCTTTAGAATCTGCACTTACCCAGGCCTCTCCGACAGATTCCGTCAGGTTACTACATCCAGACCATGAACTCTAACCTGCACCTGAACAGCTTCCTGCTGCCCATTGCGGCCATGAACGTCATCAGCATCCTACCCCTGTTGCTCCTGGCTCCTCTCATGGAGTGTGTCACCTCCTGCTGCCTGTCCATGGAGAAAAGCACTTTCTCCCCCGCCAGAGTAATTAGTAAGAACATGCACACAGCTCACACTTGTTTACTTAGCTGTCTAAATGGAGACACCAGAGTTGACTGTCCTTAGCAAATCCTACTTTTACTAATCCTTACCCTAAATCTTACCTCAACCAAACCCTAACCATAACCTCAATAAGATAATGTTTATGCCTAAAATGAAACTAATACTAATGCCCAAATCTAAACCTTACCGGTAATGCTTAACCCTAAGTCCAACCCTAACCCCAATAGTTACTTTTGCCAACACATAAGGAAATAATTGTCTTTTTGTAAATTGGGCCAGGACCATTAGTCGATTTTTTTCTGATTTAACCACAGTTTGGGGACATTTGTATTCCTATTATATAGTTATGTGAAAATGTAAATGTAAACATTTAAAATATAGTTATGTCAGAAAAACATAGAAGCACAAACAGTCAATCATGCACTAACACACGCTCAAATACCCTCATCAAAACATGTATGATAATGTCTCTCTCTTACAGTACCTCTCACTCATGCTCACCCTTTTTCTTTTCCTATCTCCCAGCGCTGGGTCATGCGTGTGCAGCCCTGTCTGTCCTGGTAGCAGGCCTGTCAGAGGTCCACAGGAAGGGCTTTCCCCTGAAGGATCAGGCACTGTCAGGAAAGGTTCTCCAGGTGTCCTCCATGGCCTGTTTCCATCTGGCTCCCCAGTACATCCTGCTGGGCCTGGCAGAGGCCCTCGTCACCCCAGCCTGTGAGTGACAAACAGCCGCCAGTATTTTCCTTTCATTCTTGAGTGTCTTTATAAATGCTACATATGTCAGCTCAATGAGAAGTTAAAATGGAATCCCACTACATGGTTCAATGTAAGCCTGTGACATGTAAATGAAGGGTACATGTAGTGTGAACCCACAGAGAAGTATTATATATTGACATATATTTCGAAAACATATATTTTTAATATGTGCCTATATTTAAAAAAAAACAATATACTAATATAGTTTAATATGTTTTAAATACATGTAAATATATTTATATAAATGACAAAATTATAGTTGGTAATATGCATTTAGCATTTACATCTAACTGATACATTTCCATATTTGTATTGTTTCCTGTTATGTGTTTATTATGTTATCTAGTCGTTTCTGTGAAGTACTTTTACAGAGAGGAATGGCATTCATGATACTGTGTTAAAATGTATGCATATTATTTTCATAATGAGTCTTTTTAAAATGTTCATTATATTGAAACTGAAAAAGGTGCTATATGCTGCTTGACAGTGACAAAAGTCAAAACTTGGTGTATTTACTAAACATTTATCATTATATTGTGACACAATGTCAGTTGTATGATACTGTTGTGAGGTGCGAGGGTAGCGAGTGCGTAAAAGATGAGGCAAAAACAAAAGTAACAAAACTACACCGAACGAAGAACAACGTTTCTTGGATTTAATAAAGAGAAACAGCACCACACGGTCAAACAGACAAGGACACAAGAACCAGTGAGGTGTGGGTGAAAATGAGAAACCTAAATAGACATCATAATTACTAACTCAAAACAGGTGTGAGGGTGTGTTGGGTGTGTTGGGTGTGAGGGTGTGTTGGGTGTGAGGGTGTGTTGGGTGTGAGGGTGTGTTGGGTGTGAGGGTGTGTTGGGTGCACTGCTGTCATCTGCTCCAGCCAGTGGTTAGTACACCGGCCATTTGGAGCCCTGGAGAGGTAGAGAACATGCAGCGCCACGCGGAGCAGCCGTCACAACTGTACATATAGGTCCTTATTAAATTAAGATGAAAGACTAACCAGTTGTTCATTCACTTGCATTTGCAATGTATTTAATAGAAATTATGGTAAATACATACTGTAAAATTTACAAATCGGCTCTTGTTTGTAACAGATAATAATAGTCTTTTCACAGTAATTAATGTAATGCAATATGGCCTAGACTAGTGGATATGTTTGTTTGCTCCCCATTTTGTCAACGATAATTAGTTAAACTCCCTATAGCGAGGAGATTCTCTGGAAAATAATGTCTTGAAGGTTAATTCCATGATGTGTTGATGAGAAAGGCTTAAAGTACTGCATATTCATATATTTCATTATTTTAACACAATATTCAACGTTAAAATATATGACATGCATTGTATTATGATATTGTGAGAGGCACAAGTTATATATTTCATGAACATATTCAGGGCACATATGTAAATATATGTTAAGAAATCCTCTACATATATGTGCATAATTGTTTTGCATGAGTTCTCCGTGTAGGAATGAAGGGTACATGTTGTGGGAATGCAAGTTGGAAGGTGGTGTGTTTGGAATCAATGTCCACCATGGGGGTTATTTACAGAAGTCTTGAAGGATTAGGATGAACCCTACTGGTGGACAAGGGACATTTCAACCCAACTAAGGAACATATCTCCACCCTTATTTCCAGGCTCTCTGATTTCGTTCCACCTGACGCCTAGTCATATCAGAGGCATCTCCCTGCACTTCCTCACCCTGTCCTATGGGGTGGGCTGTTTCCTGGGAGCCCTACTCACCCAGCTTGTCTATCTTCTCTCTGGAGGTAAAAGCTTCACTAACCATTGACAGCAAAGAGGTACATTCAATATTGTTGGAATTAGGTGTATAAGATTGATACGTATCAGTGCACCACTTCTCAAGGCAAGTAATTTCATATGGAGAGGCCTTTGGATGTACTGGTGTCTCGACAACAGCATGAAGTAATACTCCATGTGTAATGGTGTGTAAAGAAGTATCAGGGACAGGTTTATATCTACCGTATCTCATGGCAACATATCAAATTGTACTGTATCACAGCAACATTAGGGGAAAGGCCAATACACTGAATCGTTGCCTGGTGTATCAATATAGTATCGTATTTCTGTCATCCATGTAGTTGGAATGGTTATTCAGGGTTTGTCTGCGTGATTTCTAATCAGTCCCACAGCCACTAAAAGGTCTGTTCTCCTTTTCAACATCAGGTAACTTCTACCCCAACATACTGCATGAAGGGAATCTGGAGCATTTCTTCTTCTTCTTGGCCACGTTGATGGCCATCAACACTCTAGTTTTTTGGAGGATATCTTACCGGTACAGTATGGGAAAGGGTCACCAACAGTCTATGTTGTCAAATTATAAATGTACATTTATCCAATGAAACATCTAATTTAAACGGGTGTTAATATTGTTAATGCAAATAAGAAAAATGTGAAAAATGTGTTTCTACAATTTGATTGGAGTCCACCTCAATTGATTAATTGATTGGACATGATTTGAAAAGGCAGACATCTATTTATCTATCTATTTATTTATTTATCTATTTAAGGTCCCACAGTTAACAACGCATGTCAGAGGAAAAACCAAGGCATGATATAAGCTAAGCCAGTTCAGACAGGAAACCCGAGTGGTATTTGGCCAGCGATCCATCAGCTGACATTAGGGATCGCTCTTATCACAATATCAGATTTAATACTGACTATTTAATTGGCGGTTACTCAGTTCTGATGTGCACTGGTCTCACCCACCCACCACCCCAGCCTCCACCTGTTTGGTTCTGTGTTTCCTTTTGTGTGGAATTGGTACTGTATACCTTGCTCATTGCCGATGGGATTGCGATTAATGACATTGTAATCATAATGTTATTAGAAGTATCGTATAAAGCATCACGTGACTACAATGAGTTACCGCGAAGGAGCAGAACCTGACGCCAAGACTTGAATGAGTATTGTTGTGCAGTATTCTCTAATGAATGGTTAAAGTAGTAGTTGGCATTGAAGGAATTGTCCATAGAGCTCCGACTTAGGATTTTGTCAAGGCACAGATCAGGGGAAGGGCACCAAAAATGTCTTCAGGATTGAAGACCAACAGAGCTCCAGAGATCCTTTTTGGGAACGGGAGAACCTTCCAGAAGGACAACTATATATGCAGCACTCCACCAATCAGGCCTTTATGGTAGAATGGCCAGACAGAAGTCGTTGGAGTTTGCCAACGAGGCTATGCACACAGTCAAGACAATTCAGGAGGGGCTTTGTAACAAGTCTATGAATGTCGTTGAGAGGCCCAGCCAGAATTGAACCTGATCAAACATCTCTGGAGAGACATGATAATGGCCTTGCAGCGTTGTTCCCCATCCAACCTGATAGTGTTTGAGAGGATCTGAAGAGAAACCCTCCAAATACAGGTGTGCCAAGCTTGTTGCGTCATACCCAAGAAGACTTGAGGCTATAATCGCTGTTACTAGTAGTAAAGTAGCAAAAAAAATCTAAAATCCTGTTGTTGCTTAGTCTTTATTGGGTATACTTTATTGGGTATAAACATTTTTGAATAAGGCTGTGAAAAATTGCTAGGGGTCTAAACACTTTCCGAATGCACTAAGATAATTAAAAAAAAAACTGAAAAAAGTATCAATTCATTTAGTGTCAGCTGATGAGAGAGATGACTGAATTGAGACAGCTGTTTCCTAACAGTCTTCCCTCCTCTGTGTGTCTCAGGTATCTAGACTTGAGTGTGGTTCAGAGTAGAGCAGTGGGAAACAGCCTTCTGGCAGAGAAGCTCCTGCAGTACAAGACCTGCCTGCGGTTCTACGACACCATGGAATGTTCTTACACAAAAACCTCCTTAGAAACCATTTTGTGACCTCCAGACTTTGTGTCCTGTAACGCTGGCGTTACTTTTGTGTTATTTATATACTACATGTAGTGTTATTCCCATTGACAGTTGTTTTATTTATGTATTGTGTGTTATTTCTTTTGATAGTTGTATTATTTATATATTACACTGTAGTGTGTCTTATTTCCACTGACAGTTGTTTTATTTATATACTGCATGTAGTGTCTTATTTCCATTGATAGTTGTATTATTTATATACTACATGTAGTGTCTTATTTCCATTGACAGTCGTATTTTTTACATGCTACATGAATTGTGTGTTATTTCCATTGACAGTTGTATTTTTTACATGCTACATGTAGTGTGTGTTATTTCCATTGACAGTTGTATTTTTTACACGCTACATGTAGTGTGTGTTATTTCCATTGACAGTTGTATTATTTATATACTACATGTAGTGTGTGTCATTTCTATTGACAATTGAGGCAGGAATGGGAGACTTGTTGGAAGCTAACATCTATGAAATGTATATCTGTAGCTACATAGCTTATGAACTGTGTCAAGTCAACAATAAAGACCTTCCAATTACCTGAATTACAGTCAATTGTTTAATTGCATATACAGATTAACAAGCTTTTTATGTGAGAAAAAACAATATAATGCAAAAAAAATGTAATGAGCAACACAAATCGCATCAAGAGAGAAAATGCTAGTGATCCAGGTACACTCCTAGGTACACAGTTATTTTAAATGGCCTTGTATGATAAATGCAATATCATACAGTATACGTGGCCACTTTTATACATAGATATTATATCACATATGAGACAAAATATGACATAAATTATTTATAAATACTATAAGAAAAGTGTATGCTCAGATAATGTTATCAAAACAAATTAAACACTTTCCTTTATATTGAAATAATCCAACATGATTCTTTAATTCCATATGTACTGTGTTACATTTAACATTGAATATATGTATATGGTTCTTGTAAGATGTGTATGTAATGTTTTATATAGGTGGGTCTGGACAAGATTCAGGAGGGATAATGTGGCTGAAAACTATGATGTTAAAAAGATAGATTCTTTTATCAACAACGTTTACATAAAATTAAATATCATACAACAAGATAGGGTAGTACTTTATTGTGCATGATGGAAAAAACTAGGTAATAACTCGGTTATTTCCAGGAAACAACACAGAAACAAAGAGGAAACAACTGGGTAACAACATGGTAACTACGCATCAACAGTATGTATGTTCCTGTGGAAATTAGTAGGTAACTGCTAGGAAAGTCGTGGAGAAAAAGTGTTGTAACTGAGATGGAAACACTAGGTAAGTATAGAGGACCAGAGCTGCCAAAAAAAAAAGTCTCAATAAATACATTTTTATTTAAAACATTTAATGATATATATGCAACTAAATGTAAACGTACACAGAAATAACAAAATATTAGTGACATTTGTAAAACATGACATGAATTTGTACTTTATTTATTTTCCTAATTATTCTTTTCAGTATTTAATAATTTCCCTACTAATGTATCTATTTCCTTAACCTTTACTTTCTGTTTTTATTTATTTCCTTAATCTTTTATTTGTTGTATGCATTTATTTCCGTAATCTTTTCGCTTATAACTTTTCACTGTTTTTCAAACGGTCTGTGACCATGTTTATCCAGATTTAGTTACCTTTTTAACTTTACGTTCACTTGGGTTTAAATATCTTGATTTATATGATGGAGTTCATTCAATAGATTTTTCTATTCACTGTAATCCTTGATTTGTCCCCTTTTCTAAAAGGATATTTTAAATAATACTAAAATATATAAACAAGTGATGGCAGGCGATGTATGTTTTTTTTAAATAGTTGATTGTGGGCAGCTGGATTCTTGCCTGGTGGTTTAAGAGCTGGGGGTTAGCGGCTGTGGGAAGATAGTGGCATGTAATCGGTAAGAGCTACGCTGCCATTTTGTAAAAGCATCTGCCACTGGCGCGCTGTCAATCGAATGATTTGCAATCACCCTAGAGCTCGGTCCGCAATGCCTACGGAGGGCTGCCAGCCAACCACTTACTCATTGCTATCTGGGATTGTTTTAATTTAATAATTGAATTCTGAATGTTATATTATATCTATGCATCAGTCTAGCAAAAGATGCAATCTGTATTTATCTTGAGAATAAGATTTCATCCTGTGAAGTTTTTAATCATAAATGTGACTGTGTCAGATTACAGAGGAATATGCCTTCATCTTTTTTTTATACATGATCCAGTTATAAATCTCAGTGCAACGAGTGGGTAATAACTTTTAAACTAGATAGCTATCTGTTAGCTCTTGCAAACACAATACCTTTTCATTATGCTTAGCTCGTCTTAGGCTGAGATTATATAATAATAATAACAATAACTTTATTTATATAGCGCTTTTCCAGTACAATTACACAAAGCGCTTTACACACAATAAAAACAGAAATAGAAATACATTAAAAGGATAATAAAATAATAATAATAAATAAATAAAGGAAGTAAAAATAATAAGCAAAATATCATAAAATCACAATGAAAAAATATTAGTGAAAGCCATCTTATAAAAATGAGATTTTAGGTAAGATTTAAAACATTGGTGGAAAAAAAGAGGAACTCTCCACTGTCTCTGCTTGCAAGTGATAAAACTTTAATGCAACGTTTCGTCACACAACCTTCGTCAGGCATATCTTTTTCATTTAAGAAAAATAGGAGAATCATATTAATACATTTATAATTAAAGTTTATTATATATTTATGTAGAAAAATATTTAATGATTTATTTATTAATTCATTTAATTCTAATTATGGCAGGTTTGGTCCTCCATAGTTAAGAGCATGCTAGTTACCCATTAATCATTTCTTTGTTTATGTTGAAATAACAAGGACATTTTGAGGAAAGTTACACGAAACAATACAGAATTAAGACCACAACAACCACGTAAGCATGAGCTAATTACCCAGGAACAGTTGATAAGTTGCACTCCATATTGCAGTACTTTCCTGACATTGCAGTTGTTTCAGCACAACTCAGTTGTTAAATTCCCCTGTATTTACACTTTCACACTGTGTAGTTTAACTGCAAAGCTGTTGTATTATTCCCATGCAATTCAGCATTAGTCTTCTCCCTTTTCCAACGTTGTTTACCTTTTATTACGTGTGTATTTCAAATGTACCTACCAGTTCCTTGGATATTCATTTTTCTTTCCGCAAACATTCATACTGTTGCGCTAGTAATGGTCTGAATTTTACGGTTATGCATCTATAATTATCTGCTTTACTTATTAGCTCCATATTACCTTGCATAGTTGCAATGCAAATGGCTGTCCTCCTATTACCTTGCAATTTACCAGTATTAGCCTTCTTCTTTTTAGCCTTTCTAGCCTTTTTATTTCTTAGTTTCAACTTCAATTTCTGTGTAGTTGCAGTGTAACAGCCAGGCATTGTCCCTGGAAAGTAAAGCAAAGATGATCCTTTGTATTGCCTTGCAATTTACCAGTTGTTTTTTTTATTATTGAAACTCTGTTTCCATTGTTCTTTCTGCGTATTTGCAGTGTAATGGCCAGGCATAGTCCCTGCAAACTAAAGCAAAGATCTTACATCCTATTTATTTTGCATAAAAATAAATATATACTATGAATCAAACAAGCTGCAGTGGGGATGGCCAAGCTGCATCAGAGTGCAATGGTTAGAATTAAAATTTCAATGTTGCATTTGTTGAAGAACAAAATTCATCTTATTTCAAAATCTAGGATGTATTTACAAAACCTTTAATCAATATATGCATTTCAAATTTGCATATGAAACAGACAACATTCAGTTGTGCTCAAAAGTTTGCATACCCTTGAAGAATTGTTAATATACAGTATGTACCATATGTAAAGGAAACATGAGTGAGCAGGCAAAACACATGCCTTTTACTTCTTATGGGATTCACATTCAACTGTAGGTCATAACAGAATGGCACAATTATAAAACAAAACATGGCATCAAAGAAAAAAATGAACTGACCCCTGTTCAAAAGTCTGCATACCCTTAGTTCTTAATACTGTGTATTGACCCCTTTAGCATGAAAGACAGCATGCAGTCTTTTGTAATAGTTGTCTATGAGGCCTCGATTTCTTGCAGGTGGTATAGCTGCCCATTCTTCCTGGCAAAATGCCTCCAGGTCATGCAAAGTCTTTGGTCGTCTTGCATGAACCACACGTTTGAGATCTCCCCAGAGCGGCTTGATGATATTAAGGTCAGGAGACTGTGATGGGTACTCTAGAACCTTCACTTTTTCTGCTGTAACCACTGGAGGGTCAACTTGGCCTTATGCTTAGGGTCATTGTCGTGCTGGAAAGTCCAAGAGCGTCCCAGATGCAGCTTTCGTGAAGAAGAATGCAAATTGTCTGCCAGTATTTTCTGATAACATGATGCATTCATCCTGCCATCAATTTTCACAAGATTCCTCATGCCAAACAGCGCTTAAGGTTGTGACCATAAAGATCTATTTTGGTCTCGTCACTCCAAATGTGCAGTGTGCCAGAGACTGTGAGGCATGTCAAGGTGTTGTCAGGCATATTATAACCAGGCTTTTTTGTGGCATTGGTGCAGTAAAGGCTTCTTTCTGGCAACTCGACCATGCAGTTCACTTTTGTTCAAGTATCGTCGTATTGTGCTCCTTGAAATAACCACACCATCTTTTTCCAGAGCAGCGTGTATTTCTCCTGAGGTTACCTGTGGGTTTTTCTTTGTATCCCGAACAATTCTTCTGGCAGTTTTGGCTGAAATCATTCTTGGTCTCCCTAACCTTGGCTTGGTATCAAGAGATCTCAGAATTTTTCCACTTCTTAATAAGTGATTGAACAGTACTGATTGGCATTTGCAAGGCTTTGGATATCTTTTTGTATCCTTTTCCATCTTTATAAAGTTCCATTACCTTGTTACACAGGTCTTGACAGTTCTTTTCTGCTCCCCATGGCTCAGTATCTAGCCTGCTCAGTGCATCCTCGTGAGAGCTAACAAACTCATTGACTATTTATATACAGACACTAATTGCAATTTAAAAAGCCACAGGTGTGTGAAATTAACATTTAATTGCCATTTTCACCTGTCTGTGTGAACTTGTGTGTCTGTAACATGGCCAAACATTCAAGAGTATGAACTTTTGATCAGGGCCATTTGGGGGATTTCTGTTATCATTATGATTAAAAAAGGAGCCAAACAACTATGTGATAATAAATGGCTTCATATGATCACTGTCCTTAATTTTGCATGATCAGTCATATTTTCAAAATCAATGCCAAAATTTTACAATTTCTGCCAGGGTATGCAAACTTACGAGCACAACTGTACAAAGAAAGATGACTGCTACAAACCAACTTTGAGTAATGCCTTGTGAAGCAGTTATGTTGCCTTTGTCTGGTCTTAAAGGTGAAGTACGTACGTTTTTTGTATTAACACATCACTATTATATTAACCTGGATCGTGGATGAATTCCTACCATTTCAGATGGTCCCAGGCCCGCTTTTGATAAATCTCTGTATACGGTGTACTGCTGCTAAGGAAAAAAGTGGTCGGCTCGCGCAGTAACGGGAAATTTCATCCTACGCACAGGAAGTGATGTGTTTGATGTATCAAACAAGGGGCTGAGGCTGGACAAAAGTGTCTACTCTCATTTTGTGGATCAAGTAGCGAGAGACACTAGCCAATTTTATTTTAAAAAATGAAAGAATTTCAGAATGTAACCTACCTAAGAAAATACAGTTTAGATCAAAAGAAAGCAAATCTGGTAAAAGAGAGGCAGATAGACACAGTTCGGTGTGAACATTGGTGCAGCTGCCTATCCACGATGGATGGAACTCATGGAGCAAAATGTATTAAACTTCGATGCTGATGTGGCAATTCTTCTGTTAAATAAGTAAGTAAACTACAATGCTAGCTACTTAGCTAACCTCACAATGTTGTTAGTAATTGCTCTATTGGTGTTAATGTGGCTAGCTATACAGACAGAGCAGACATGGCTATAGTTACTGACTGCGTCTATCCAGCAGACATTGTTCGCACGTTTTGCTACTACCAACAGCTTCCAATAACGTCAACTTGCCAGCAAGGACAAAGTTTGCTTCCTAGAATAACCTCATACTGTTGTTAGTAATTGGCTATAACTACCTGGCAAAAACGATTGGTCAATTTGGTTAACTAGCTAACTTTCTGTGGATAAAGAGGCGAGCTGCCGTCTGTACATGCTGTTTGCTTTCTTTACTAGCCCAGCTAGTTGTACTGTTATCGGAAAACATTACCAGGGCAGGTTTAGACTAGTAGGTACAGTAGCTATTCTCACGTTTCCGTATGTATGCTACATCGGATTCATTTCAGCAGCTCACCGTCTGTACATGCTGTTTGCTTTGTTTACTAGCCCAGCTAGTAGTAGCGTAATCGGAAGACATTACCAGGGAGAGTTTAGACTAATAGCAAGCTATTCTTATGTTTCCATATGTATGCTTCATCAGATACATTTCGGCAGCTCGCCGCCTGTAGCCGTCTGTTCATGCTGATTGCTTTGTTTACTAGCCAAGCTAGTAGTACTGTAATCGGAAAACATTACCAGGGCAAGTTTAAACTAGTAGCTAGCTATTCTCACGTTTCTGTATTTATGTTGTTTAATGAATTTTAGTATATAATTAAAATAATCGTATGTCAATTCACCTGGTTTTTAGATGACCTGAATAAAGTGCACAGATTATGTGTGGGGCTTTAAGAGTGAACTGACTTTCATACCAACGACAGCCGCGATTTCTGGGGAAATGAGGCGGAAATACTTCCTGTTTTGAAAGTTACGTCCTTCAGCTTTAAGTTTTCTACAGTTACATTTTAACTATATAGTGGACCTACTTTTATATATTTCAAATTTCAGTCTTTGAACCTTCCAAACAGTGTTATTATTAATGACTATCTGACTAACTGCGTCCACATTGTGGTTTGGCGAATGCTCTGTAGCCAATCAGAAGTCCCTGCAACGGGTGGTGAAAACCGCCCAGCATATCACTGGTGCCCAGCTTCCTGCCATCGTAGACCTCCAGCGTAAGCGGTGTCTGTGCAGGGCGTGCGGGATCATCAGGGACCCTTCACATCCATGCCACAAACTGTTAGCCCTCCTACCATCAGGCAAGCGGTACAGGTCTCTCAGGGACCTCATTGCTGCTATATCTGGATCCCGGATGCATATGCTACCTTATTCCTTCAATTTCCCTCTTTTGCACATATAGAATGCCATTTAGAATTGCCATTTGTACCCACACAACTATTATCCCACTTGCAACACACTAAACGTAATACTTGTAAATGTTCTGCCCTCCTCTATTTGCCTTAATTGCACATTTAGTATTGCCATTTGTACTGCATTAGCCTTCATTGCACATCTTAACATTCCACTTGTAATATACATATACTTAACACTTGGAGTGTTAGTGTAGAGAGTGTAGTGTAGAGATGCTGATTTAAGAAAAATTAGGAGTGTTCTCTTAATTTTTTCCAGAGCTGTATATACTAATATGTATCATCAGAGGGGGAAAAGTCAGTGAGAAGACAATAGTTTTACAGAGTTGATTTTCCAAACTATTAATGTAAACTTAATATACACTTTAAATCAATATCAGTGAAATATTTTTAATTTTTAATTTCCCAAAACAATATAGCTTATTTAATCAGTAAATTTTAACAACAATAATTTGATGTGTCAGACTATAAATCTCAAATGACAATATCAAACAGTAGTACAATTCTGAAGATCAATATGTCAAGTCAAACCAATTTGTTTTAACTTTTTTCAAATGTACTATCTGGTAGACAAGTTGGACTGATGCTTGTAGTCTTACATTCCACTGAGAGAAATTACATAGAAACATATAGCCAAACATTCCTGATGCATGTGCAAGATGGAAACATTTAGGAAAATATGTATATGTTAGGGCTTCAAGTCAAACCAGAGTGCAGCCGATCAGTAATACAGTACATTTGTAATGTTAAAGTATTCTCCAATTGAGTTGGCATTTGCAGCATTAAGGGTGAACCAACAGACTGTGAAAAAGGGACATTCATTTCAAAAGGTGATCTGATGAAAAGAATCAATCGAATAATGACTGAAATCTCTAAAGATCAAATCAGTCAGAAAAATCCTATTGTAAATATTAACAGAGCAGAATAAAGCATCAGATACAATGACTATCAACATGTCCTTTATCTATGAGACCCCTACTACAGTTTACAGCTCAGCAGTACCACTATATTTACAGACTAAACCCAGGATAGAGGGGAACCATTACTTTATATAGTTGAAGTTCCACTGTCTGAACACTCCTAACTGTGTGTTACTGTGTGTTAGTCTGTTAGTATCTGACCACCAACTATAGTTCACACAGTTCAGCAACGCCATTGAAATTACATAGACGTATCCCAGGATAGAGGGGCTGAGTGAATGTGGTCTGGACTCTGTGGAGGAGGGTCATTGTGTCAGAGACGCTGTAGAAGGACAGAGTACCTGCCTTGTAATCCAGGTAGACTCCTATTCTGGAGGACTGAGGGCCTGATACTTTAGTCTTAACATTATTGTGTCTGAAACAATATCCACGTCTAGAGCACTCAAAACTCCAGGACTTGTTATCGGATCCAAATCTGTCATCACTCCTGTTGATGTCATTATATGAGACTGCTATGAAAACACAGTACCCACACCACTTCACCTCCCAGTAACTGCATCCAAACAGAACTTCTCTACATAGAACCATCCAGCTGTTAGTAAATCTTTCTGGATGTTTAGAATATGGTTGGATTTCTGTAACAGTCACTTTTCTGTTGCCTTCAGACAGAGAGAGATGTTCATGTACTGTGTCTGGGTCCAGTGTGAGCTGACAGGAATCTGGGAGAAGAGCAGAGTCCAATGAGAGGAGTAAGTGACTGTTACAGAGTTGATTAGTTACAGTAAATTAAGTCAGAAACTGTTTCTATTTTGTCTATGATTAGAGCAGAGATCAAATCAGAGCAGGAATCAGACAGCTACCCAGTCTTTGATTATATCTACCACACAAATATATTTATAAAGGGATTTTTATGAGTGTCAGTAAAAATACATTTATTTGTTTTAACAATGAAGAGACTTACATTGTAAGAACTCTTCTCTGGTCTTGGGCTCTGGAGGCAGTAAAACATCCACTATATTCACTACAGAAATGCAAACACGTTCACAGAGAGCGAATGTTGTCGTAATACCATATTAAACAATTTCAGTGGTCTAAAGTGTAATGTTCTGATTATTAACACACCTGTAGTGGAGATCTTGGTCCATTCTCCTTTAAGGAAGTCTTCTAGTTTCTCTCTCAGATCAGAAACAGTCTTAATCACATCTTCAAAGTCGCGAAGAGGATGGACAGTGATGCTGGGTAAGTCTGAAGATACACTGGTACAGGAGAGAGACTGATAACTCTTAGGGGAGACATGGAGATGTAGAAAGAGAGACAGAGGGAGGGGTGGTAGAGAGAGAGGTAATATTTATTATTAATTTACTCATATTTTAAACAGGTATGTTGACTAAGAACATACTATATTTTTCTCGGAGACAAAGAGAGAAAAAAAAGAAACACACTGAACATACAGAACCGGTCATGACAACATCATTGTGGAGACCAGAAAATGCTATCCACTAACACTAGAAAGAAAAGTTCACGATGACTCTTAGTTTAACATTAAGTCAATTTTCAAATCAACTGTAACAAGACAGTTCAGTTACCTGAAGGAAATGGATTTCATCCTCTATGTGTGAGAACTTCTCCAGCTCAGTGCTTCTCTTCTTCAGCTCAGCTATCTCCTGCTTCAGTTTCTCCAGGAGTCTTTCAGCTTGACTCACTTGAGTCTTCTCTTGAGCTCTGATCAGCTCCTTCACCTCAGAGCGTCTTCTCTCTATGGAGTGGATCAGCTCAGTAAAGATCTTCTCACTGTCCTCCACAGCTCTCTTTGCAGAGTGCTAGAAAGAGAGAGAGATTTTAATTTTAAAAGTAACTTTATTTGCCCATCTAACAAACAATCTCCACAAAATATTCAATCAAATCACACATACATATACAGTAATATTATCATTAGTATTACCACACAATACTTCTTCCCCACGTTTAACCCCCAACCAAACACAAACCACACAGTCATCAACACAACTCTTTAAAAAGTCAGAAACAATACCCCGTCCTCATCCACAGTGCATAATTCAGACATGACACCCCAGACATCTAAAAACTCTTCCAGACGTTTCACCAGTTTTAGTATGTATGCTCCAACGTCAAGCAAGCCCTCACTAACCCCATCAGCACAGCCCTGGGATCAGTACACCCACCCTCACTAACCCCATCAGCACAGCCCTGGGATCAGTACACCCACCCTCACTAACCCCATCAACACAGCCCTGGGATCAGTACACCCGCCCTCACTAACCCCATCAGCACAGCCCTGGGATCCACACCCACCCTCGCTAACCCCATCAACACAGCCCTGGGATCACTACACCCACCCTCACTAACCCCATCAGCACAGCCCTGGGATC
>JACXGI010005934.1:0-27242 GCA_016801175.1 Esox masquinongy | reverse complement strand
GACAATCTCTTTGAGCCACCTTTTCAACAACCACATACAGAGCCTTCTTGCCAATGGTGCAGAAACCCTCCAGCTGTGGTGTCTGAAAAGACAGGAGCAACCCCTCCCGCTACAGATGGTCACCCAGAGCAGCCGAGACGTCAAAGGGGGGCAGATCATTCCACCCAAGTGATAGACAGGTCATTCTTTGTCTGCTCCCAAGCAGCGCCCTGAAAGAGCCCGGTAACCCAAAAACGACTCTGTCCAATACTATTTCACAGACAACGCTCTCGCCATGTCACAGGCGGACTTCCACCCATCCCCGTCTCGCAGATCACACAGTCTAGTGAAACCCCCAGCCACCAGCCTGTCCCTCAGGCTGGAAGAATTCAGAACTCTAGGAAAAATGAGTGGGTTATGGATCAAGGGCTCCTCCATTATCCATGGTCCAAGTCTCGAAATGTCTCTGCGAACACATAAGGTCAGTCTCCACACTACAAGCATAGGTCGGTAGAAGGGGCTAAGGACTGACAGGTGAATCTGCTCCAGGTCCAGCAGGAACAAATGCCTATCATACCCGAGGCCACCCGCCCTCCTCAGAATAGCCCAGGCCGTGTCCCTCCAGCACACTCCCTCCCTCCAGCACACCCCCTGAACATACAGAAGCCTCTGTGCAGCTTGCAACCGGAATGTTTTTATTCTTGAGATGTCCACTAACCCCTGGCCCAGGACTGCTGGGAGTGTCCAGTGTTGCCCCGACCAAAAAATGTCCACCAGCAATGTCTGCAGCCACGAAACAAGACCCTATGGGGGGGTCTAGGACTATCAATCTGTGCCAGAGCATGGAGGCAGCCAAGTTATTACAGACCAGGACCCTCCCCCGGAAATGCATTAGTGGCAACAACCACCGCCATTTAGACAACTTAGCAGCAACCTTGTCCACAAACCCATCCCAATTTCTCACCTGAAACACTGAGCTCCCTAAGAAGACACCTAAAAACTTCATCCCCTCCCTACACCACTCCAACCCCCCAGGAGGGTCTGGGGGCCCCACATCCCCATAATCAACCCCTCACTCTTCTCCCAGTTCATCTTTCCCTATGCCGCCCTCTGAAACAGCCCCAACGCCCGACTCAACTCGTCCACATCACTCTGCCCCTTGACAAACAGCATACACCGACAACGCAACAGACCCACCACCTACAACCCCTGGGACTGACAACCCCTGGGACTGACAACCCTTGCATCCTCCCCCCTCAACCTGCACAACAGAGGTTCTATGGCTAACAAGTAGAGTAGCCCCGAGTGTGGACAACCCTGCCTAATCCCCATCCTTACAGGGACAGGTCTACTCAGCCCCCCCCCCACCTTAACCATCACCGAAGCCCCAGTGTACAGTGTCTTGACCCATAACCTACAGTAAATCTACAGCCCAGACCAAAAGCTTCCATGGTCTTAAACAGATAATTATGACATACTCTATCAAAAGTATTTTCCTGGTCAATCGACAGCAACCCCAGATGCAGATCATTCATTTTGCCGATATTCAATACATCTATTAAAAGAAACAAATTGTCCATTATCGTCCGTCCAGATATACAATACGCCTGGTCCCTATGAACTACAGTCTGCAAGCAGTCTTTAAGACGATTTGCCAAAACCTTGGACAGTATCTTATAATCCAAGCAGAGCAGTGACACCGGCCTCCAGTTCTTCAACAGGGATAAATCTCCCTTCTTCGGCAGCAGCGATAACACAGCTTGCTGACAGCTGGTCGGCAACACAAGGTCCTCATAGGATTCTTCAAAGACCTCCAAACGGTCCCTCCCCAATACGCCCCAGAAACTCTTATAAAACTCGGCCATGAGTCCATCCACCCCCGGCGCACGGCCCAGGGAAAGCTGCTACACTGCCTCTGTCAGTTCCACAAGTGACAGATGACCATCCATCCCAGCACACTGCCCAGGCCGGAACTTAGGAAGCCCCCGTAGAATCTCCTGGACACACTGAGTGTCAGTACTGCTGTCTCCATAAAGGTCCTCATAGAAATCCACAGTCAATGCCTTCATCTCCGCCGGAACAGAAGTGAGCGACCCAGAAGGACGACGCAGATGGAGCATCTGCTTCTGCTGTGCCGTTTTCTGAAAAAGGCAGTCGGGGCATCCATGTCCTTCAGGGTTACGAACCGAGACCTAACGAGCGCTCTTAAATAGGGCCAAAGACATACCTCTGTTTGTTTGTATAAAGGATTTAATAAAATGAGCACCCCTGCAAGATAAAGCTGAGTACATCCAGTCCTTTGAGAGGAAAAGGTGGCCTCAAGTGGAGCATAAAGACAGACGTTTGTCACGTGGTCTGTTCTCTTTGTAACTGGAAGCCCAGGACAGCCTGTTACCAACAGTGGGTGTCTAACTATGTCCAAATTACATGTAAAAAGAGATTTATTTTCCCCCTCTTTAGCTAATATCATAAGCAAGGGCGTAGGAGCCGGGGGGGACATGTCTCCCCCAATATTAGAAGTGGGTTAAAGTGTCCCCCCCAATAATGTTGTTTTGCGTAACAGTTTTATTTTGAAAAAATTACACTTTGGAACGCGTCACGTCTCCGTTGTGACCGAATCCAACATTTTCATTCATTCTTTCATGACGAGCAGTGTGTGTAAGCTGGCTAAGTGGATTACTGTAGGTATAAGTTTTGTTTTCACAATAAGTACAATGTGTATAAACGTCAATAGATTTTCATTGCTATAGAACGAACAAACGTGATAAAATATAAGCTTTCTTCTGGCTAAAAAAAGTTAAGACGTAGTTAACTAGCTATCTTTACTTTTAAGTTTAATCCAACAAACTTTACAGTAGCTTGCTTGCTAGATAACATGGCTGTGTGAAAAGGTTGCTGTGGCTGTGTGAAAAAGTTATAGTGAATGATTTGAAAGGAAGAACACCTGCTAAAATGATTTGCACCATCTCTGTCTTAGTCTGCACCATAGGGTCTGCAAGTAGCTAGCTACCACCAGTCAAGAATGGAGTGTAGTAGCTACGGTTCTTGGTAACAATCTGCACACAAAAGCTGGCAGTTTTTTTCTTCAGTTTGTTTTGAATCATTTAGATATAGCTAAAGTGTGTTTAATATTTTAAGAATTTGGTTTATGCTATGTATGATCATGGCAGGAAAGTGATGGACATGAACAAACAGGCAAGGAAAGAGAGAAAGAGGCAACAAATCAACAGGTAAATTATTGATAAGTGCCACGCCAAGATAGACTGTTGATCTGTCCTCATGTAAATCAATCAGAGTCATTGAATAGGATTTCTGATAGCACCTGAATTTAGGATTGTACTGTATGTGTTTACTTCATTCAGGAGTGAGGCAGTCATAACAATAGCAATGATCAGAAAGGTAGGCTGAGCGAGGGAGAGAGAGGCCACAAACCAAGGGGTAAGATAGTAAGAAGTAGTAATTCAAGGCGGTCTATAGGAGCAGATTGGAAAACTTAAAACTGGACTAACATGCCTAATTGAGATGTTACCAACATCATTGTAGTATTAGTCATTTTAAAGATGCACTCTGGTTACATTATCATCTATCTGAGATGCCTTTCCAGCTGAAAAGTCCCACCATGCAAAGAAGTCACACAAGGTATAATTTACCAATGCTAGTTAGGACTATTGTATGTTCAGAAATCACTACTTTCTTTAAGTCAAACTGGAATTTTCACACTGAACGCTTGAGTCCTATCAACACCCGCAAGACATTGGTACAGAAAGCATATGAGACAGAATTCCTGAAAGGGGGCAAATGTTGCATGTTACTACTTTTCAGCAGAGCCGTTTTTAAGGAGAAAAACATGTTCTGGGACATTTTGTCTTTTTTGCAGAAATGCCTTCTTGAAGATTTGAACTTTCATGTGACTTAATAACAAACTAGCAAGCAAGCAAGCAAGTTTATTTATATAGCACAATTCATACATCGAAGCAATTCAATGTGCTTTACAAAGAAAAATAAAATAAAAAATATACATAAAAATACAATAACATAAAAACAAATACTCAAATTAAAACATCAAAACAAATAAAAACAGCATAATAATAAAAATACAATAAGAAAACATAAAATTTAAAAAAAGATTACAAATCGGATAAAAACATAGGAAGCTATGAGGCTAAACAGTGTGGTAAGTTTAAGTGCTCAGTCGTAGGCACGTGAAAAGAGTAGTGTTTTTAACCTGGATTTAAAAATGGATACGTTTGGGGCACGTCTAAGATCTTCTGGTAGTTTATTCCAGTTGTGTACAGCATATGTGCTAAACGTAGCTTCTCCATGTTTAGTTTGGGCTCTGGGCTCTACTAGCTGACCTGTGTTCATGGATCTAAGAGCCCTGCTCGGTTTATATTCTTCAAACATATCAGAAATGTATTCAGGTCCTAAACCATTCAGAGATTTATAAACTAAAAGCACCACTTTGAAATCTATTCTGTAACTGACTGGAAGCCAATGTAAAGATTTAAGAACCGGAGTGATGTGCTCTATTCTCTTGGTCCTGGTTAACATTCTAGCAGCCGCATTCTGAATGAGCTGCAGCTGTTTTACAGTCTTTTTGGGGAGTCGAGTTAAGAGGCCATTACAGTAGTCAACCCTACTCGAGATAAAAGCATGGATGAGCTTCTCTTGGTCTTTTTGGGACACCAAGCCTTTGATTCTGGCTATATTTTTTAGATGATAGAATGCTGTTTTGGTGACCGCTTTGATATGACTCTTAAATGTGAGGTCTGAGTCTATTAGAACACCAAGATTACGCACTGGATCCCTGGTTTTAAGGGCCCGAGAGTCTAGCTCTTTACTAATACTTGTTCTTTTATTTTTGTTGCCAAACACAATAATCTCAGTTTTATCTTGGTTTAATTGTAGACAATTTTGGTTCATCCGGGTATTTATGTGCTCTATACAGTGACAGAGAGTCTATTGAGCTGTTGTCATACGGTTCGAGAGCCATATATATTTGAGTATCATCAGCATAGCTGTGGTAGTTAATGTTGTTGTTCTGTAGAATTTGGCCCAGAGGTAGCAGTCTGCGATGTCTGCGAAGTGTAAATACGAATAAAATGTAAAACTAAAACCCTTGTTTAACCAGCGGAAAATACAGGACATTTCCTTCCATTGGCTGAGATAATGAAGGGGCTGGACATGCTGACATACTGAGTTCTGATTGGTCTATCAAGTAACCGGCTATGGTCAACTGCTCGACTGCTTGGTCAGGAAATCATTGTGATCCCGGGATTTTCAAAAATGGACAACTGCGATTGCATTGCTACAGCTGTGAATCACATCGCTGCCCTGAATTTTGCTGATGTTATCCACAAATCTGAAGTTTTGAGACACTACATTCTGGAGTACAATGATGCCATGACTCAAGATGAATCGGACGACATGAGGAAATCCCAGACTTAGACACTGTTCAAAATGTTCAGGCAAAATTTGTGGCATTTCATTGCAGTGCCAATGGTAGAAAGAAAACGCTAGCTCCTCTTGTATAAAACAACTGTCCACGGATTACATTTACAAGAAAAGCACAACCACGGCAGTTATGATAGCGACAATGAAGAAAAAAGATGCATAGATTCTTGGAGTATTGAAGGCCTTGATTGTGAACGGTAGCGAAAAGACACGTTGTAAACAAGGTCAACCGACTAAACGCAAACAACAAAGGACTTTGTATGTAATCAGAGGATATATAATTTTTCAGTCTGCCGCGAAACAGTCCTACATGTATACGGGTAAGTGTAACGTTTGCTGTACCTAGCTACAGGTAATTCCTTTTCAAAAAGTTGAAGTCGTTTGTATTGCTAGTTATCTAGCTATAGCTACTGACGTTACTGTTAATGTTAGCTAGCTATGTAACAACATTAACTTACCAGCTAGCTAACATTTCCTGGTTTCTAGCTTGTGCGTGATTATGCTTAGCTATTGTTTGCATAGTCTTTACAAAACTGAGCATGTCACTTAGTTTGATAAACTACCTGACTGACCGGTCAATTCATCCAGGTGTGTGTGATTATGCCTAATCTATAACCCTATAATGGCTCAGTGGCTGTCCACATGCACTCAAACTATCTGCACTTACATTGCTGCTACTATTTATTATGAATCCTGCTGCTAAGCTACTTTATCTTTAACGTTTATACCTGATGTATCAAGTCCATGTGAAATTGTTTTTATTTTATTTGGTGTGATATAGTATGTGTTTTTTAGAGACCAACCAGACCAGTTTAGCACAAGGCCAGAGTGTCCCCATTAAAATACTTAAATAGCTGGGTGGGGTAAAGGCCTAAGAAGGTGTGAACTATGCTGAATGGGCGTAAACAAAGACCAGCTCTCTGGAAAGTGTGAATCTTTCAAGGCTTTTTTCTCAGAACTAAGTAGAGCAGATTATCAACTTTTAAAGCAGCATATCTGTCCCATAACTTCATCAAACAGTATTGTTTTATATACTAGTACAAAGCTCTGAATCTGGACGTTTATAAAATGTAATAAAAAGCAAATCCCAAATTTTGCGATAAGCCCCCATTCAGGATTTCTGTCACATATTGAGTAGACAACATTGTTGGGGGTAACTATCTATTTGCTACAACCTTTCCAGACATACTGAGTATTGCAAGTTAGCGTTGTGGAAACAATTATCGCCCCCAGTATTTTCAACCAGACTACCTCTGAGCGAAACTGTGTCGGTTGCACTGGTCCTATTCGCACTTCATTGGTAAATAATGCCAACGCCTTTTTTTTAACCAGAGCGTGTCTATATCTAACGTAGTCATGGACAAAGAGAATGGAACTAGAAGTGGATTCTAGACGTGGAAAAACACATAGAACTACATATTAAAAAGACATTTTGGTGAATAAATTAACATTCACACTTAGTCAAATGTGTCCCCCCCAATATCAGAGTCACTCCTATGCCTTTGATCATAAGTGAATTGGAAGGGTTAGAGAGGGAATTGCAGAGCACTATTGACCAAAAAGGTAATGTTAAATGTAACTATTTTACCTCCTTAAAAGCCACCGTCTGTTGTCGGTAAATCTGCTTAATAGCCATTACAGTTTGTGACATAAGCGTTTATTCCTGAAGAATAATAAACCCCCGTTAGACCTCCTGAGCATAACACAACAGTTTCCATAGCTTACAAATGTACAAACAATCGTTTCTGCAAATCGCATTGCTTCTGATTATGTACTATCCTAAAGTGGATGTCAAATAAGACAGAAGCAATGATGATAGTCAACCCTCAGCAGATACTACTGTAGTGTCTGTCCTGCTATAGATGGCCACATCATTCCCCTCATCTCAGTCATCTGTCCTGTCACAGATGGCCACATCATTCCCCTCACCTCAATCATCTGTCCTGCTATAGATGGCCACATCATTCCCCTCACCTCAGTCATCTGTCCTGGTAGACAGCCACATCATTCCCCTCACCTCAGTCATCTGTCCTGTCATAGATGGCCACATCAATGGCAGTGCCAAGCGTCGGTTGGAGTGGTGTAAAGCACGCCGCCACTGGACTCAGAGCAGTGGAAACGTGTTCTCTGGAGTGATGAATCACGCTTCACTATCTGGCAGTCTGATGGACGAATCTGGGTGTGGTGGATGCCAGGAGAACGCTACCTACTGGAATGCATAGTGCCCACTGTAAAGTATGGTGGAGGAGGGATAATGGTCTGGGGCTGTGTTTCAGGGTTTGGGCTAGGACCATCAATAGGATAGGATAACTCAAGTGGTCTTCACATAGCCCTGACCTCAACCCCACTGAACACCTTTGGGATGAATTGGAACGGCGATTGTGAGCCAGGCTTTCTCATACCACATCAATGCCTGACCTCACAAATGCTCTTTTGGCTGAATGGGCACAAATTCCCAGAGAGACACTCCAAAAGAGTGGCAGCTATAACTGCAAATGGGCAGCCTATCCAATATTAATGCCCATGGTTTTGTAATGGGATGTCATATAGGTGTGATGGTCGGGTGTCCACATACATTTGGCCATATAGCGTACATATTTTTGTGAAACACACAAAACACATTATGCTTGCTGGCCAGTGGGTTGACAACAGGACACTGGGAACACTGCGACACTTTTGGCATTCACATTTTTCCAGAAAATTTCCTAACAAAGAAAACAGTAAGAACAATTGTCCGCTTGTATAAAAACTAACACTAAAGGCACTTTCATTTTAATCTCAAATAATTTTCCATTATTTGTTTGGAACAGCTACGTAGGTCCTACAAGCCTGTATGAAACTGCTACATCATTTGTGGAAAATCCATCTTAAAACAAATGCATGTGTTATATTTGCAATAACCAGAATTTAAAGAATGGCCTTTGGACCGGTAATGAATTTACTACAGAACCAATCAGTTGATTTCAAAACACCTTCGGTGTCGCAGTATGACAGTGAAGGGAACTTGATAGAGCATCGATTTTAGAAGACAACGGAAATAAAACCAACTTCTCTGGCATCGTGGAGGAGAGAAGTTGAAAAGGTGTCTCCTCAACAATACTCACCTTGAGAGACTCCACAGCTTGTTGGAGCTCCTTCATCTCCTCCTCTCTCTCCTGGACTCTCTGATGGACCTTCTGCTGACTGATCCCCAGCTGGCTCTGTGGAGAATCACTCTTCAATGAGTATCAAGATTTATCTGTCCAGTAAGTAGTTCAGCAGTATAGTAATTCTACATGAGGCTCATATAGAGAGATTACATTTTCGAGGAAGTTGATTTGAAATATCATGTTTTATTGTGCTATGTAAATGATCATCATCATTACAGCAGACCTACGTACAAGCAGGTCTCATTAAAGGATATTTAGAGTAATAATTGTGTTTGACTTTAAAAAATGTCAAAATGTTCTGAGCATATATTAAAGGAAATATTTATGCTTGGTATTGTTTCTGCTGTATTTGTTTTTCTTTAGAATTCTTTCACATTTAAACAGCTTTTGTTTCCGTTACTGTGTCATTAATTCTTTGTTCATCAGTCACTAACCAGTTATTGTGGTCTTACCTGTTTCTCAGTCCTCGCTGCTGCAGCTGATTCTATATCATGGTGTTTATGTTCATCCATCACACACAGCAGACAGATACACTGCTGATCAGTACGACAGAAAACCTCCAGCAGTTTGTCATGATGAGAGCAGATCTTCTCCTGTAGTTCTGTGGTGGCTTTGATCAGCTTGTGTTTCTTTAAAGGAGCTACTTCATAGTGAGATTGGAGGTGAGTCTCACAGTAAGAAGCCAGACATACCAGACAGGACATGAGGGCTTTCTGCTTTCTGGTCCCAGTACAGAAATCACACACCACATCTCCTGGTCCAGCAGAGCACAGAGCAGGAGAAGCAGTCTGGAGTCCTGTCTTCTTCAGTTTCTCCACCACCTCAGCCAACATGATATTTTTCCTCAGAGTTGGCTGTGGAGTGAAGGTCTGTCTGCACTGGGGACAGCTATAGACCCCTTTCAGATCATCCTGATCCCAGCAGCCCTCAATACAGCTCCTACAGTAACTGTGTCCACAGGGGAGGGCTACTGGTTCCTTCAGTAGATCCAGACAGACAGAACAACAGAACTGGTCCTGGTCCACTAGAACTCCTTGCTGAGCCATTTGGACGGTTGCTGTTCACTCTCACACAGACAGACAACAAAGAGATTTGGATCAGTTTGTTTTTCCCAGAAGAGAGTGTCTGAGGGAAGGATACTTCCTGGTTCTGTTGAAGGGGTGTGGTTAGAGGAAAAAGGGTGAAGGAGGGTGTTTGATTAGACTGAACCGAGTATGGCTTGTCATGTGACTGGGAAAAGCGAGGAGAGAGGAGAGCCTTTTTCAATTTATGCTGTAATCAGTCAGATTGTCAACAAGGCATCATTCAGAAACACAGAACATGTTTTTTTCTATAAAGTACAGAATATTACATCAAACCAGATGACAAACAGTAAGAACAACAGATTTTAATGTCAAATCTCTAAATCTTTAAGTCATTACTCTGTGCTTCACATTACTTTGTTTTAACATCAGCTTCTAATGTGGTGCCATCTGACTGTCATCTGTGTATTAGGGTAATGTTGCCACTTTTTATTGTCTAATTTCAACACCCAAATAATTTCATGTACAAAATAGATTGATTTGTCCTTTAGTCAAATTTTTCAACCTGCCTATTTTACTGTCATGTTGCACTACAAGATATTCTATACATCAAAAGAATCTGGTACTGGTGAGGTAAAATATTTCTTTAATGAGCATTTAGGAGAATGGAGAGCCTCAAAATGTTGACATAATTCATATCTTTCAGTGTAATAAAGCTATTTAGAAATATTTAGATTTGTTACACTTCATAAAAAGTTAGCTGACATTTTCGAGCTGCCCTCTGCAAGTGTGGCTGGAATTCAGTGAAAAGGATTATACAAATTTGATAAGATGATACCCTAGCCTATGTATAAAGCAGCCAACTTGGTCTCCTATTTCTGCATCACAACTTTTTTTCTGAGGGAATCCTGGACACGGCACTTGACTCCTGGACGCGGTGTTTGACTCCTGGATGAGGTGTTTGACTCCTGGACTTGGTGTTTGACCCATGGACACAATGTTAGAATCCTAAACACAGCACTTGACTCCTGGATGTGGTGTTTGACCCATGGACACGGTGTTAGAATCCTAGACACGGTGCTTGACTCCTAGACTTGGTGTTTGACTCCTAGACTTGGTGTTTGTCTCCTGGACATGGTGTTTGAATCCTGGACTTGGTTTTTGACTCCTGGACATGGTGTTTGTCTCCTGGATATGGTGTTTGAATCCTGGACATGGTGTTTGTCTCCTGGACATGGTGTTTGTCTCCTGGACATGGTGTTAGAATCCTAGACACAGCACTTGACTCCTGGACACAGTGTTTGACTCCTAGACTTAGTGTTTGACTCCTAGACTTGGTGTTTGACCCACGGGCACGGTGTTAGAATCCTGGACACGGTATTTGACTCCTGGACGTGGTGTTTGACTCCTAGACATGTTGTTTGACCCATGGACACGGTGTTAGAATCCTAGACACGGCACTTGACTCCTGGACGTGGTGTTTGACTCCTGGATGTGGTGTTTGCCTCCTGGACACGGCATACCGACAGGGCCCGGTGGTCCGGTGGAGGGTGGTCAAATTGGCTCAGAGCTGCCTGGGGTGGACAGGTGGATGACTGACTTGACTCATGGTACTCTATTAACATGATTGTTGACCAAGCAGTGCAGATTACATTTCAATAAGGGAACTCCACCCTCAGCATATGCCTGTTCACGTTACTAGCCACCAACCTGGGCTATCTTGATAAAACTCCCCCATTCTCAAACACTCCCAATAACTCTTACAGCTGGGGGACACTGCATCGATTGGAGACCAATCTCTGTAATTTAATTATACAGTTGTTAAAATAATACGCCTTATTAAAGTAAATTGAGGCAACGCCCGTAATTTGAGAAAATGTGCAAAAACTAGAGAATTGTGGCAAAACCCTCTTCGCCACAATCAAGTTGGTTATTTTACTGTTCATTTGCCTACTACACAAACAGATTATTTAGCAACCAAGAATCAACAGCTTGTATTTATTATATAATGCTGTTGATTTTGTTTTATCCCATCATTTTGTGGTTGCGTCAGTCACGAAGCCCACAATTGATCACAATTGACCTTGGTCACAATTGACCAAGGTAGCCCACAAATCACCAAGGTAACTACTAAACAGCTGACTGTTGTTATGGCTGTGTTTGTCAATGAACGTCAACAATGCCCCTTGTAATTTATAAAAAGCTTGTTTAGATGAGTCAATGCCACTAGAATGTTTTGGACTATACTTTATGTTCTCCTAACATACAATCGGCCTCCACTCTTCATTCACATTATTATTGATATTAATTTTCCATTTACTTTGGAAATGTAAACAAATATCTTCCTTGCCAATAAATTGCCAGCTGTTTTCAATGCCAATAGCCAGCTGGCCTACTATTCCCTATGTAGTGGACTACTATTGACCAGGTTACTAGTAGCCAGCTTCTCTCCCATTCCCGATGCAGTAGACTACTGTCGACCAGGATACTAGTAGCCAGCTGGTCTCCTATTCCCTATGTAGTGGACTACTGTTGACCAGGTTACTAGTAGCCAGCTGGTCTCCTATTCCCTATGTAGTGGACTACTGTTGACCAGGATACTAGTATTCAGCTGGTGTCCTATTCCCTATATAGTGGGCTACTGTTGAACAGGTTACTAGTAGCCAGCTGGTCTCCTATTCCCGATGTAGTGGACTACTTTTGACCAGGGTACTAGTAGCCAGCTGGTCTCCTATTCCCTATGTAGTGGACTACTGTTGACCAGGATACTAGTAGCCAGCTGGTCTCCTATTCCCTATGTAATGGACTACTGTTGACCAGGATACTAGTAGCCAGCTGGTCTCCTATTCCCTATGTAGTGGACTACTGTTGACCAGGGTACTAGTAGCCAGCTGGTCTACTATTCCCGATGTAGTGGACTACTGTTGACCAGGGTACTAGTAGCCAGCTGGTCTCCCATTCCCAATGTAGTGGACTACTGTAAAACCAGCTGGTCTCCTTTGTAGGTTAAGCTTTGTCTCCCACATCTGTTTTCTTTGTCATTCTCTCCTACTGTACACAATCTATCATCCACATTACAAATGTAAAGACATACCTTGAAATAAGGACAAATATTATATTATATAGTGTTGTCTGTTCATATTCATATTCATTTTTCAACAACAGAATAGTAATGTTTTAACTTAGAAAGAGTTCAGAAATCAATATTTGGTTGCAAATACCCTGATTTTTAATCACGTCTTGGCATGCTCTCCACCAGGCTGTCACATTACTGTTGGGTGACTTTATACCACTCCTGGCACAAAAATTCAAGTTGCTCAGCTTTGTTTGATGGCTTGTGACCATCCATCTTCCTTATGATCAAACTCCAGAGGTTTTCAATGGGGTTCAGGTCTGGCGATTGGGCTGGACATGACAGGGTCTTGATCTGCTGGTCCTCCATCCACACCTTCATTGACCTGGCTGTGTGGCATGGAGCATTGTCCTGCTGGAAAAAACAATTCTCTGAGTTGGGGAACATTGTCAGAGCGGAAGGAAGCAGGTATTCTTCCAGGATAACCTTGTACTTGGCTTGATTCATGTGTCCTTCACAAAGACAAATCTGCCTGATTCCAGCCTTGCTGAAGCATCCCCAGATCATCACCGATTCTCCACCAATTTTCACAGTGGGTGCGAGACACTGTGGCTTGTAGGCCTCTCCAGGTCTCCGTCTAACCATTAGACAACCAGGTTTTGGGTAAAGCTGAAAATTTGACTCGTCATAGAAGATGACCTTACTCCATTCCTCTGCAGCAGTGTTTCCCAGTCCTGGTCCTCTGGATCCAAGGGCTGCACGTTTTTGTTTTTGCTCAAGCACTCACACATCTTTGGGTCCCGAGGACCAGGATTGGGAAACACTGTTCTACGTTCCAATCCTTACGGTCTTTTGCAAACTTCAGCCTGGCTCTTCTTTGCTTCTCATTGATGAAGGGCTTTTTTCTAGCTTTGCACAACTTTAGCCCTGCCCCTAGGAGCCTGTTTCGAACCGTCATCGCCGTGCACTTCACCCCAGCTGCTGTTTGCCATTCATTTTGTAGGTCACTTGATGTCATCCTACGGTTGTTGAGTGACATTTGAATGAGTTGAAGGTCATCTCAGTCAGTGGACAGTCGTTTTCGCCCTCTGCCAGTTTGTAGCTTTTTTGTCCCCAATGTCTGTTGCTTGACCTTGTTCTTATGAACCGCTGTCTGAAATTTTCAGGATGGAAGCAACCTGACGCTTACTGTATCCCTCTGCCAGTAAAGCCAGAATTGAACCCTTCTTTTCCTCACTCAAAGCTTTTCTTTTCAACTCTTTTGTCATGCTGAATAGTTATTTTTTTATTCAAATTACCTTTGAAGTACTACTTGCACTGTTTTTGCCATCCAGCTGCTCCTATTGCAAGAGGATAGTGATGACCACAGCAGTGGTTTTTATACTTTTCCTCGTTAAATTAGATTTGGTTCAGGTAATCACCTAATCAGTACCTCATTGAGTAAAATGAGGTGTACCTGTGTTGGAATTTAACAGACACTGGAATGGAATGGCTGCCATACATGTAGAGATGCCGATTTAAGAAAAATTTGGAGTGGTCTAAATTTTCTCCAGAGCTGTATATGATTATATCTTTAACTAACAATGAGCTAATTACACTAATTGCCAAACATACAATTGTTAGCAACCAATTTGAACTGCAAGACAGAAAGTTCTTTTTTTGTGGAATACTGCAAAAATCTAGGGTCCTAGAAATGCGATCCTGAAACTGCAGCCTCCGGCTTGGGTCGAATACTGCCTTCCGGTCATCCAATTCACTAGGTGGCACTGTTGTGAAAAACGAGGGTCCTAGAACTGCGGTCCTGAAACTGCAGCCTCCGGTACTGCAGCCACATACTACTGGCTATCCATCACGTATTACGTCATTTATTTGGGTGGGTGTAAATAGCCAATTAGCTGCCGTGTGGCTATTCTCACCCGGGTGCAAATATACACTCCGATATATTAATGGTTCTGAATATCAAGCATACATTATGTGAAGTATACATGATGAAACAATCCTGTTGAAATGTACAAGATGGAAACATTTTGGAGAATATCTGTACATAGAATTTTAATATATTAGGGCTTAAATTCAAACCAGACTGCAGCTGATCAGCAATACAGCACATTTGTCATGTATTTTACAGTTGTCTCAACATTTGCAGCTATAAGGTGAATGAACAGACTCTGTGAACACAGGGACATTTATTTCAAAACATGAATTGATGAAAAGAATCAATTGAATAATGACTAAAATCTCTAAAGATCAAATAATTCAGAAAAATCACATTGTAAAGATTAACAGAGCAGAATAAAGCATCAGATACGGTGACTATCAACATGTCCTTTATCTATAAGACCCATATTACAGTTTACAGATCAGCAGTACCACTATATTTACAGACTAAACCCAGGATAGAGGGGAACCATTAGTTTATATAGTTGAAGATCCAAAATCTGAACACTCCAAACAGTGTGTTACATCTGTTACCATCTGACCACCAACTATAGTTTACACAGTTCAACAGTGGCATTACAACTATAGAGATCAAACCCAGGATAGAGGGGCTGAGTGAATGTGGTCTGGACTCTGTGGAGGAGGGTCATTGTGTCAGAGACGCTGTAGAAGGACAGAGTACCTGCCTTGTAATCCAGGTAGACTCCTATTCTGGAGGACTGAGGGCCTGATACATTCGTCTCAACATTATTGTGTCTGAAATAATAATTACCATTATAACACTGTAAACTCCAGGACTTGTTATTGGATCCAAATATAACATCTGTCCTGCTGATGTTTTTATACGAGACTGATGTATAAACCCAGTACCCACTCCACTCCACCTCCCAGTAACAGCGTCCAGTCAGACCCTCTCTACATAGAACCATCCTGCTGTTAGTAAATCTGTCTGGATGGTGAGGATATGGTTGGACTTGGAGTGTACCAGTAACCTTTCTGTTCCTTTTAGTCAGAAAGAGATTTTTAGATAATGTGTTTGGATCCAGTGTGAGCTGACAGGAATCTGGGAGAAGAGCAGAGTCCAATGAGGGGAGTTAGAAGAATGAGTTTAATCAGACACTGTTTCTACTGTGTCTTTGACTAGAGCAGAGATCAAATCAGAGGAGAAATCAGATAGCTCCAGTCTTGGATTATTTCCACTATTTAAATGTATTTATAAAGGGATTGTTAATAATGTTTTAATATTATTTTATCAATAAAGAGACTCACATTGTAAGAACTGTTCTCTGGTCATGGGCTCTGGAGGTAGTAAAACATCCACTATATTCACTACACAAATAAAAACACATTTACAGAGAGGGAATGTTATCATCATACCATGTAAAACATGTACAGCTCTGGAAAAAATTCAGACCACTGCACCATTTACTTACCTTTCCAAAAAAGTTGAAAAGGAAAGTTTTGAGTGAGGAAGTGTTCAATTTGCAGTGGTATCTTTTAACCATTATGTTCCTCACTCAAAACTTTCCTTTTCAACTTTTTTGGAAAGGAAAGAAAAAGGTGCAGTGGTCTCTTAATTTTTTCCAAAGCTGTATATGACTAGTCAGGAACTTTCAGTGTTCTGAAGCAGGGATCTATAACTCTTTCCCTACAAGGGACAGATCCTGCTGGTTTTCTGGTTTATCTCATCAATTATTGAACCCACCTGGTGTCCCAAGTATAAATAAATCCCAGATTAGAAGGTTTAAATGAAAAAAACAAGTGGAATTGGATTAGAGGTCCAGAGTTGAGTTTGAGGGGTCTAAAGTGTAATGTTCTGATTATTAACACACCTGTAGTGGAGATCTTGGTCCATTCTCCTTTAAGGAAGTCTTCTAGTTTCTCTCCTAGATCAGAGACAGTCTTACTCACATCTCCGAAGTACCGAAGAGGACGGACAGTGATGCTGGGTAAGTCTGAAGATACACTGGTACTGGAGAGAGACTGATAACTCTGGAGGGAGACATGATGATGCAACGAGAGGGAGAGAGAAAGAGAAAATGTATCATTAATTTACCTTATAAGTAAATTAGAAATATATACCGCATACTGAAAATATAATTATTTTAACGCAAGACACATTGTACACTAACACAGATAGAACACAGACAACAGAAGAGCTCACAATGACTGTTTCATAATAAGTTCATTTTATATCACCTGTATCAAGTCAGTTTAGATACCTGGAGGAAATGGATGTTATCTTCTGTGTGTGAGAACTTCTCCAGTTCAGTACTTCTCCTTCTCAGGTCAGCTATCTCCTGCTTCAGTTTCTCCAGGAGTCCTTCAGCTTGACTCACTTGAATCTTCTCTTGGGCTCGGATCAGCTCCTTCACCTCAGAGCGTCTTCTCTCTATGGAGCGGATCAGCTCAGTAAAGATCTTCTCACTGTCCTCCACTGCTGTCTGTGCAGAGAGCTGAGAGATTTTTTATTTATTTTTCTGTCCTTAAATGAGACAACTTCAACAACTCCCACCACCCTCTACACACACACAATCATAGTTCACTGTAGACAAACACATTACAATAAAACACACTTCACACTATACAAACCTGTGTTACCAAACACTTTTACGCAATCACAAGTTGCTGCATGTAAATACTGTATATGCCTCTTTGTCAGTTTTAATTAAGTTTTCAAAGCCATTTAGGTACATCACTGTCATAAAGAAACATTTAGGACACATAGATATCACCTTATTGAAATGTTTTAAAGGCCTTGTTATGGCTTCTTACCTATTTTCCAACTTAAGCCATATGGACGCTACTTTTACAGACAGATTAACATTTTATGCATTTCCAATGGTCAATTTATCCATAAACTTTACTCATGGCTGTCTGGATTGTAGGCTGAGTTGAATATCTCTGTTGATGGTTTGGTGAGTGTGTGATTGAGTGTGAATGCAAATGACTAACTATGCCTAAACTTCACTCCCTATAACTAAAGATATGGCACCAGATAAGTCATTTCAAAAAGGGGTGAAGTTACATAAACAACCAAAGGAAACGGTAAGAGAAGTTTCTCTGGAGTGTCCTCCAACAGCTTCTAACACATTCAAATCAAATTGCTGGCGCAGATTCCATGATTATGTTGCCTCTTATTTCTTTGAGGTAACCACCGGGTGGTGATGCTGAGCTAGCCATTAACCTAATTATGGCCATTACAGGCCTCATTTAATGAGCATAAAATGTCTCATTCATAAATATAACTCATTCACCATCAGAAAGTATCTCAGTGAAAAGTAGTCAAAACATTATTCAGATTATAATGTAGGTCTATATGAACACACTCAGTGTGTTTGGACAGCATGAGACCTGCCAGTTAAGGAAAAAAACATCCCAGACAGCCTGTGGTTTCAGTGGGATTAAAGAGGGGCTCCTCTACCTCTCTCTGACTGGAGATGTGAAAAGGTGTCTCCTCTTGTCAACAATACTCACCTTGAGGGACTCCACAGCTTGTTGGAGCTCCTTCACCTCCTTCTCTCTCTCCTGGACTCTCTGATGGACCTTCTGCTGACTGATCCCCAGCTGACTCTGTAGACAATCACTCTTCAATGAGATACCAAGTTTTATCTGTCCAGTAAGTTGTTGAACAGTATAAAAATGTAACAAATTTGGGGCTCATAAAAGATAGGGATTAAAGTGTTGAGGAAGACTTATTTTAATATCATGTTTCATTGTGCTATGTGAATAGTAATTGATTTTATACAGGTGCATCTCCAAAAATTTGAACATCGTGGAAAAGATCATTTGTTTTGTAACTCAAATCAAAAAGTGACAACTTCATATATTCTAGATTAATTACACAAAGTGAAACATTTCAAGCCTTTTTGGTTTCAATCTTGATGATTATGGCTTACAACTCATGGAAATCCAAAAATCCAGTATCTCAACATATTAGAATAAAAAATGTATAATACAGAAATGTTGACCTGAGAAGAGCTCTAATCAGCGAATTAATTCAAAGCACCTGCAAACTTTTCCTAAGTATGTTAATTTATGCACTCAGTACTTGGTCAGGGCTCCTTTTGCACCAATTACTGCACCAATGTGGTGTGGCATGGAGGCAATCAGCCTGTGGCACTGCTGAGGTGTTATGGATGCCTAGGTTGCTTTGATAGCAGCCTTCAGCTTGTCTGCATTTTTGGGTCTAGTGTATCTCATTTTCCTCTTGACACTACCAGGTCAGGTCAGGCAAGTTGGCTGAACAATGTCGTTTTGGCACTGTGGGCAGGTGCCAAGTCCTGCTGGAAAAGGAAAAATCAGCATCTCAATAAAGCTTGTCAGCAGGTGAAAGCATGAAGTGCTCTAAATTCTCCTGTCAGATGGCTGCATCCACTCTGGACTTGATAAAGCACAGTGGACCAACACCAGCAGAAGACATGGCACCCCAAATCATCACTGACTGTGGAAACTTCACACTGGACTTCAAGCAACTTGGATTCTGTGTCTCTCCACTCTTCCTCCAGACTCTGGGACCTTGATTTCCAAATGAAATGCAAAATTTACCTTAATCTGAAGAGAGGACTTTGGACCACTGAGCAACAGTCCAGTTCTTTTTCTCCATCGTACAGGTAAGACGCTTCTGACATTATCTCTGGTTCAGGAGTGGCTTGACACTAGGAATGCAACACTTGTAGCCAATTTCCTGGACACGTCTGTGCGTTGTGGCTCTTGATGCACTGACTCCAGCCTCAGTCCACTCCTTGTGAAGCTCCCCCAAGTTCTTGAATCAGCTTTGCTTGACAATCCTCTCAAGGCTGCGGTCATCCCTGTGCACCTTTTCCTACCACACTTTTCCCTTCCAGTTAACTTTCCATGAATATGCTTTGAAACAGCACTCTGCGAACAGCCAGCCCTTTCATCAATGACCTTCTGTGGCTTACCCTCCTCGTGGAGGGTGTCAATGAGTGTCTTCTGGACAACTGTCAAGTCAGCAGTCTTCCTCATGATTGTGGTTGTGTGTACTGAACCAGACTGAGAGATAGAAGGGTGAGGGAGTTAATTAGCTGATTAGAGCTCTTCTCAGGTTGACATTTCTGTATTTTAAATTTTTAAATTTAATATTTTGAGATACTGGATTTTTGATTTCCATGAGCTGTAAGCTGTAAACATCAAGATTGAAACAAAAAAGGTTTGACATGTTTCACTTTGTGTAATGAATCTAGAATATATGGTGTCACTTTTTGAATAGAATTACAGGAAAAAATGAACTTTTCCACAATATTCTTATTTCTTTAGTTCTTCTACACCTGTAGAAGAACTACATGTATCAAGAATGAGAGACTGAAATATGAATTCATAATAGATCATTCAAAATGATACATGTTGAATTTTAGAAAATAAAGAGCATCTTTGCAGATCGATTTCAACTGTCTGATTTTCAAACGGCATTAGTTCCCCTTCGTAATTTACCTTTAATTCTTTGATTATAAGAAACACACAACTAGTTGTGTTCTTACCTGTTTCTCAGTCCTCTCTGCTTCAGCTGACACTGTATCATGGCCTTTATGTTCATCCATCACACACTGATAACAGATAAACTGCTGATCACTATGACAGAAAACCTCCAGCAGTTTGTCATGATGAGAGCAGATCTTCTCCTGTAGTTGTGTGGTGGCTTTGATCAGTTTGTGTTTCTTAAAGGCAGGAGATTCATAGTGAGGTTGGAGGTGAGTCTCACAGTAAGAAGCCAGACACACCAGACAGGACATGAGGGCTTTCTGCTTTCTGGTCCCAGTACAGAAATCACACACCACATCTCCAGGTCCGGCAAAGCACAGAGTTTTAGAAGCAGTCTGGAGTCCTGTCTTCTTCAGTTTGTCCACCACCTCAGCCAACAGGTTATTTTTCCTCAGAGTTGGCCTTGGAGTGAAGGTCTGTCTGCACTGGGGACAGCTATAGACCCCTTTCAGATCATCCTTATCCCAGCAGCCCTCAATACAGCTCCAACAGTAACTCTGTCCACAGGGGATTGTTACTGGTTCCTTCAGTAGATCCAGGCAGACAGGACAGTAGTACTTTCCCTGGTTCCGCAGAACTCCCCGCTGAGCCATTTGGATGGTTATTGTTCACTCTGTCAAAGACAACAAAGAGATTTAGATCAGTTTTGTTTTCTCAGAAATGTGTGAGGGGGAGGGTACTTCCTGTTTCTGTCAGAGGGGTGGGGTTAAAGAGAGAGGGAGGGAAAATACTTTATAGGTTGAGAGCGGGAGTTTAATTAGGCTTAACAGGGTACAATCCGTCATGTGACCTGTGAGGGAGGAAACTCATCTCAAATGTAGTCATCAGGCATATTGCCAGCAAAGTAGCATATTGCATCATAAAAGTAACCATGTCTTTTTTTCATGAATTACAGTCTATTTTAACTTTTTAAACTAGTTTACTATGGAATGCCATTTCAGTCAATATTAAATAATTAAATATGGCTATGAAATAAATCCTGAAATTAAGAAATGAAACAATAAATATATAAATGAGTCAATATATAAATAAATAGGTTTTTATTTCAAAATTATGTTTTTCAAATGACTATTATTTATTTCAAGAAACTTTTATTTCATAACACCACATTTATTTATTTCAAGGGACTTGTATTTCATAATGACACATTTATTTCATAATGACATATTTCTATTTGGTATATTCAAATAAATGGGGCGTGGTTATCTCACAGTTTCAGACCAATGCAACAGCAGCACTGAATCGCAGAATTTGAATATACGAGAAGGGAGCGAACATTTCTGGCCGATGGAAAGGACAGTAGGCTACAAAAGTGAAAAATCGTTGTTGCTCATTGTTCGGATGTGTGCGATATCTGATTCCCAAAAAAGCTTCTCAAAATTATTGAGAGAGGCTGCCAACTATGGAGTTAGATATCTGCCAAAAGGTTAAGTGTACGTATTGTTGGGATTGTAAATTCATCTGTAAATTGGTATGATTGTAAAAAAAAGTCATACGCAAAATGAAACGTATGCGTGAAATTAGATCTGTGAATGTACAAACACCCTGTTACGATGACGGACAAATATTTTTTGCTTGTACGAATCTGGTTTTACAATTCTAAAATACAGCATCACGATCTGTAGTTTTGGCAGTTTCATCTCATCCTCCCAAAAACGTAACCGAAACTTTCCGGGATGAGTGCTAATAACAAGTGTTACGCATGCAGGTACCCTGTATGTGCGTTTGTGTTTTTTCCCCTCCTGACATCTCCCCAGGTGTCCCTTATGTTCCTGATTGTGCTTGTTGGTGTTTCCCACCTGGCAGTCATGAGTGCATCGCCTGACTGCTGAGGTGGACCAAGTTAGCTAAGCGGTTCTTGAGGCAGGCAAGTTCAGTTTAGGGGTGTTTGACCATTATTTAATTTCTTGGGTCCAGCTCAGCCCCTTTTCCCTAACGCCTTTACCGTGTTTATAATAAACATTTTATGTTTGACGGTAGCTTTGGTTGTCTGTGTTGTTTGTTCTCACTGTTCATTTACACTACAGTAATTTGCATGAGTTTTATGTTATGGTCTCTGTACCATCCACCCTAGACTGCTAGAGCCACAGGGTTTGTAACACAAGCAGAGGCAGTGTGACCAACAGGAAATCAGGGAAACTGGAAATAGGTATCCTGTAAGATTTCAATTTAAAAGTCTCTTCTTTCTTCATGCATGCGTAGTGAATGCTGATTTTCATGTGCGTAACTGCTCTTTGTGCATAGGTTTCATGTGTAATAAAATCACTTAAACTTATAGAAATGTTATTATTGTGTAGGCTTACACACTAGTTGTGGTCCCAAATACTCAAACAGCGTTGCTTTATGGGTCTTTGTTTTTTTTCCCCCTGGGTTGTTGCTGTAAAATGACAATTTGTTAAAATACTGAATAACTAAAACGAAATGTTAAGCAATTACTACAGAAGTTCCAGGCCACATACAGTCATCATAAATAGTATGGATGGAACACAGCAATTAAATAGCACATGCCAGACTAATATTTAAAGAATATCTTGACCTAAATCACTTCATTATATTTTGCAGCTCAGAAGGATATTCTATGCAAGGGTACACTGTGTCCTTGTCATTTTCACACAAGTATTTTTATCTAACGCCTAAATGCTTGATAGCCTACTGGTGTAATGTTGTTAAGCAGCCTTAAAAACCAGCTATGGACTTTTATTTTGAACATGATATCCGGAATGGCAACGCTATGGTTGAACATTGGGCTAGCGGTCCAACTTATTATTGCTAGCTAGCTTTACAGTTTCGAAGAGCTACGTTCAGGTCTTATCTTTGCAGATGCCAGATTACTGACAAAAGCTTTTATGTAAAAAAAAAAAAAAACAGTTTGTAAACAAAAATGGCCATGTAAAGTAGGAATTTAACGCGTGAAAAGTCGTAAAAGGGTGTTCACATATTTAATATCACGCTTACGTTTCATGTTTTACGTCTGACCTTTTTTACGATCATACCAATTTACGAATGTATTTTGTTACGATCCTAACAATACGTACGCTTAACCTTTTGGCAGATATCTAACTCCATAGCCAACAGCCTCAATGGGACGGTAACGCCGTATGGACTCATCCAGGACAGCCTGGTTTGCACATCCATTTGATTCAGGTAAGAGCTTTAGGTAAAATTGCTCTGTAAAGTGAACATCATTACTTTTGTATTATGTGTATGTTAGCTATCTAGATGTTTGTTGTATGTAAACCAGATTAACATGAGGACACTGTGGACACTAGTGACGGCAAAATGTTAGATACAGTAGCTAGCTACAATCCTAATGTTGCTACTTGTGTGTTGATTTAGCAATTGTTTTTGCTAAATAAAAGTACAGTAACCTCATGTTTGCTAAGTTAGTCTCATACCTAACCATAAGTAATAACAAATGCTACCAGTAACGTGCATCTTGTTAGTTAATCAAGGTAAACATGTGCACCCATAGCTTCCAATAAATCATATATTAAATTCAGTCCATACAGTAGTTGCTTCATATATAGACTTAATTGATTAATTTGACATGATTCTTGGTAAGTGATTTGCTTGAATACTGACTAGTTTACAGATTACTGTTTTATATGTACACCACTAGGAGATAGATGTACCAGAATAAGAAGTGCGAAGAACCGGTGCCCACTAACTGTTGATCATCCTGGTCTCCAGGTGCTGTTGGAGGTGCGACAGACAATAATGTCCAGAAGAGCAGGTAGCGATTACATGAGTACTTGTGAGAATGGTAAGCATGGCATACTGAAGTTCTGTCTATAGAAGTTCTCAGTGTCCCATTGGTGGCTTGCCTCTCAAGTTAACAGTGTAGGTCCATATTTGGGAGACCAGACATTGCTCTAAGTGTCCTGAACATTGTGCTGTCTTTTGGATGGGATGTTAAATGGGTGTTAAAACGAGTGTTGGGCTGGTAACTGAAATGTTGCCATTTCAAATTTCCCAGATGTTAGTTCTTAGTTTACCCTTGAGCAAGGCCTAACCTTTATTGCTCCTGTTAGTCTCTGTCTCAGAGTACCTGCTAACTCAGGGAGGGATAAGTAATTGGAAGATGTATGACAGCTAGCTGCTTGCGGAAAGTCTTGGTTAATGCCCTGAACTACCCAATTTACAATTCAAGGGCTAGACATTTTTAACTCTTCATTTGTGATGTTTGATTTCTTTCTTTGGCAATGTTAATCTAATTTGATCAGTATATGATCAGTATATATATAAAAAAAACTGGACTAGAACATAAAACATTTTACTGTTTTTTGAGGGTCAGGCTGGTCTTCTGTTTCATCAGAAATTCTACCAGGCTGTCCACCCAATGCATTCCTGGTAAATTGTGTTCATCTACTGCTTGAAAGATTGTCAGCACTCATTTCAAATTGAACACTGATTTTGCTCTAGTTTCTTGTGTATTATCAAGTGGTTCTCCTTTGTCATCTGTAAATATTCATGCTGTAAGGTTGTATCAGTGTTCAATATAAATCAGAGCAAGAGGATTTATTACAGGAATAAAGACCATGTGTTGGGTGGGTTAAGTTGTTCCACTCACCCACTGGTGATCTGTTCATCAAATTAATTTTATAAAACCCTTTTTGCATTGGCAGTTGTCACAAAGTGCATATACACAAAAATAATTGGTGCAATGTGACTATGAAAAAAAAAAACACTTATGGGAATGAGACCTAGGAAGAAACTTAGAGAGGAGCCAGACTTTGAGGGGTCCTCTTCGGATGTGCTGGGTGATATAATACATGACCTTTTTGGGCCAATATTTTTGCATGTTTCGATTACTGGCCAGTCAGTAAATACAGGTGGGCTGAGTCTTTAGGCAGAATCCAGATCAGCTGCACAACCAGGTGGACAAAGATGGGTGACCAGGTGGCCCATCATCACTGTGTAGATCTGCAACACAACCAGGAGGCCCATCACTGTGTAGATCTGCAACGCAACCGGGAGGACTTTGAGCAGGGACAGCTAGAAGGCATCAGGCCAGGTAATCCTAAAACACAGTCCAAGGACTTAGGTTCTCTTAAGATACAACAGGACACCACAGTTATTAGCAGGAGCATTCCTTAGATCCAAAAGGATACTTCAGAATTCAGACTGACCCTTGTCCCCCGACACAAACTATTGCAGCATAAAAACAAAGGACTGAGACGGGGTGGGGGGGTGTTGGAGACTATGTGATATGCAGTATCCAATATTATGGAATATTTAAATACACAGATGCACGTTTGGTATTAGTAGATGGATAAGTGGCATATGTCTTGAGGATGTTTAGCCTGGTACTGTTTTCAGTAGTCAGGACCCACGGTGGAACAGCGTGATCCAGAACACTGATGGCCAGAATTGGGGACTGAGTGTAGGGTTCCAGGCCAACCTGGAAAGAGGTTGAGATGAAGAATGGCAAACATTGAGACAGGTAAGTGACAACAAAACTGAAACTGATATTGTACAGTTTGTCTGGTTATTACTTCTTTGTCTGGTTTTTACCAAATTTCCTTAAGCAGCAAGGCTCTTTTTATTTGGCATTCATCATCCCACCCAACACTAATCTGTACAAATATTTAAATTTGAGTAATTTATCAGACACCGTTATACAGAGCAATTTACAGTAGTATTTAGGATTAGGTACCTTGCTTAAAGGCAGAGACATGAATACCATGGTGTTGTAGTGACTGAGTATTATTATTAGTACTGGGTCAGTGGTGTTGTGGTGACTGAGTATTATTATTAGTAGTGGGTCAGTGAGGCTGTAGTGATTGAGTATTATTAACCTTAGTACTGGGTCAGTAGTGTTATAGTGACTGAGTATTATTATTAGTACTGGGCCAGTGGTGTTGTAGTGATTGAGTATTATTATTAGTACGGGGTCAGTGAGGCTGTAGTGACTGAGTATTATTATTAGTACTGAGTCAGTAGTGTTGTAGTTACTGAGTATTATTATTAGTACTGGGCTACACTAACTGATCCCTCTATCCTCAGTTGGATACCATCTATGTTTATACGCACCTCGTAGTCCATCTTTCTATTCGCCTGGATGAATCTGGTCCAGCCCAGCATGTCGTCCCTTTAAGCGGTGCTCACAGAAGTCCTGGATGGTCAGCCTCAGAGAGTATTTGTGTTTGGTTGTGCTGTATGTTGTTACTTAAGCCGCTAAGGATGATGTGTGTGTGTGTGTGTGTGAGTGAGAGATAGTGAGAGAGTGAGATTTTTTGATTTTTTATCTTTCTTTAATAAGACATCTACATTACATTAAGAAATCCCCACCCACCCCCAGCACACACAAACCAACCCCCATAAAACCACATGGTGTGCTGCTACACCTCCTTCAGAAGCATCTTACACCACACACAAATACATACCTCAAACCCCAATCACAATTGGACCTCAAAGCTCCCTTGTCCAACTACACAGACAGCCCCCCAAGTCCCCAAACCTCCTCAAATAGTTCAACACTATCAATAAGTTTGTAAAATTCAAACCTGACCCTAAGGCGCGCAGAGACCATCCCCCTAAATAACAACACCGGGTCCGTTACCCCTAACCCCTGACCCGGTTCCTCCTTGTCACCAAAACAGACAACTTAGCTTGGGCAAACAAAAAATTCAACAAAACACATTTTCTCTTCTCCTCCCTCGAATACCGAGGTCCCATCACAAACATCTCTAAAGAAAAACACTCCCCCAACCTCACACACACAGATTCCAACAATGACATCAACGGCATCAACCTAGCACATACAGAGAATACATATTGGACAATCTCAGCCATCATACAAAAAGGACAACCTTCCCCAATCCCAGGGTCAACTCGAGTCAACCAGCTATTGGTGGCCAGAGCCCCATGTAAAACCCTCCACTGGAGGTCTGCAGACCGTTTGGGAGCTGGGAGTTTATAGAGCACCCTCCACCTATACCCAGCCATGCCATCAGAGCCCAGAACCCCCTGCCATTGGTGACCCTTAACACCCTCCACCTATACCCAGCCATGCCATCAGAGCCCAGAACCCCCTGCCATTGGTGACCCTTAACACCCTCCACCTATACCCAGCCATGCCATCAGAGCCCAGAACCCCCTGCCATTGGTGACCCTTAACACCCT
>JACXGI010005933.1:0-44356 GCA_016801175.1 Esox masquinongy | reverse complement strand
TGAGATGCAACTAAGAAAATGTCAGGAAAATCCTACTAGAACAGCTGAACTTTATTTGTGATTAATCAGAGTCACTTTAAATGATGGCAGGTGTGTAATGACTTCTATTTAACATGAGTTTGAATGTGATTGGTTAATTCTGAACACAGCCACATCCCCAGTTATAAGAGGGTGTGCACACTTATGCAACCAGGTTATCGGAAGGTTTTTATTTTTCATTTTTCCCCCTCAAAGATTTGTTTTTCAATTAAACTGTTCACATTACAGGTCACATTAAAAGTGGAAAAAGTTCTGACATGATTCATCTTTGTCTCATTATTTTACATCACAAAAACCTGTCATTTTAACATGGGTGAGTAGACTTTTTATATCCACTGTATACTGTTAAGTGTTAGTATGTCCCTGCATGTCAGCTTTGACTTGCAACTACTGTTTGTTTGAGACTGTTCTTCTTGACACACAAATTGTTTTGGAGTTTTTGTGATCAATACAACTGCAATTCAGTCACCGACTAGTAGGCATAATAAGGATTTAGTTGTATTGTTGTTAACAACAAAACTCTAAACAGAGGTTTCTGATGATTGCACTTGAAAGACAGCCCCGAAGCCTCAACTATGTAATATTCCCCGAATGAAAGTAACCTAAAAATGATTTTTGTAAAGAACTGTAGATATTTACAATCTAAGTTAGATTGTCTATCAAACATGTTTGGGCCCAATAGACAGAGGAACAGACTCCCATAAATTACAATTGTGGGCTTTGATATATTTGCAGGTTGCAGTACAAGACCTAACCATTATTTCTATCTTCCTACTTAAGTACTACTAATAGTGAGTGACAAAATACACTTCATGCCAAGAGACATAAATTATTGCATATTGACATACACTATATGGCCAAAGGTATGTGGACACCCCTACTAAATATTGAGTTCAGGTGTTTCAGCCACAGCCATTGCTCGCAGGTGCATAAAATCCAGCAGATAGCCATGACATCTCCAGTAAGATGGGTCGTACTGAAGAGCTCAGTGACTTTAAACGTGGCACTGTCATAGGAGGCCACCTTTGCCACAAGTCAGTTCAAGAAATTTCTGCTCTACTAACTGCACGGTGCTGGGCTGTGAGCACAGGTCCCATTAGAGGACGTTGGGCCTTCAAGCCACCTTCATGGAGTCTGTTTCTGACACTTTGGTCAGAAACATGCACACCAGTACGTAGCCCGCTGGAGGTCATTTTGTAGGGGTCCAGCAGTGCTCCTCCTGTTCCTCCTCACACAAAGAAGCAGATACAGGTCCTGGGTTGATGCCCTTCTACAGCCCTGTCCAGCTCTTCTTGTGTAACAGCCCATCTCCTGGTATCTCCTCCGTGTTCTTGAGACTGTACTGGGAGACACAGCAAACCTTCTTGCGACGGCACGCATGGATGTGCCATCCTAGAGGAGCTGGACTGCCTTTGCAACCTGAATGGGCTGCAAGTACCGCCTCATGCTACCAGTAGTGACAAGGACAATAGCAAAACACAAAACTACAGAAGAATCAATCAGGAAGGGCAAGGAGAGAGCTATTTTTCTGTGGCCACCACCTGCAAAACCATTCCCTTTTTGGGGGTTGTCTTGCTGTTGCCTCTCCAGCGCACCTATTGGCACATTCATTTGCACCAAAACAGGTGACATTGATTCACAATCGCTTATGCTTCTTAACTAGACAAATTGATATCTCTCAAGTTTAATTGATTTGGTGTTATACTGTGATGATTACATTTTCCCTTAAATTTTTTGAGCAGTATATTCTTTGGAGAGAACACTGTTTGATTCAATCAGCTAGTTATCTTTTTTCAAATCAGCAGTCTTAGACGAGGTCTGCCTTTTTATCCAGCTGTGTAACAGTGAGGTGACGGAGGGTTCCGTCATCTCCCGCTTTTCCCGGTTTCCATTCATTCACAAACAAATCCCGGACTTGTTCGTTTTCACATATCTTCAATCACGCACACCAGGTCCCAATTTGTCCATATCAGTATGTGTTTAAATGTTTCTCCTCTGCTCCCCTCACATGTCGGTTATTGTCGCTTATCATTATACATGTTGGTGAGTGTGCTTTATTTTGTTTTCATGTATACGTTCGTTTGTTTTTGCTGTAATAAATATACGCTCGAACGTCCTCTGCCTGCGCCTGGTTCCCTCCACTCCACCACCGAATCGTGACAGGATAACCGACCTAAAGAAAGGTACCAGCAGGTCTGAAAAACCCCGCCGTGGTCACATGGAGACTTACCAGTGGCCATGGGAGAAGCCGGAGACGCCAGAGGAGGAAAATCGGCGTCTCCGAGCTTATTTTGGCTACTCCCCTCCGATGTGGCCGACGAGAGGGGAGTACACCTGGAACGGAGCCTGGGGATCGCACTCCCTCTCGTCGGACGACTCGGAGGTGGAGTACGACAAGGTGGAAGAGGACGCTACGGAGGGGGTGCTCATGTGGGACCCTGTTCGGTGCCAGCTGGTCTCAGCCTTCCCGGAGGTTGGCAGGGATGCCAAGCAGCCAGCGTGGTCCCCAAACCTGGGTCCACGGCTTGCAGCACCCCAGAGGCCTCCCCAGAAAAATTTGAGGGGGGGGGCTAATGGGGTACCCGAGGGGAGCCCCTTGGAAGCCTGAGGCGGGGTCCCTTCCGTACCGCCTCCCCAATGCCGGGTGGACTGGACGGGTATTCGTCTGGCCATCTGGCGCACTCCACTCCCTGCTCTGCGGCCCGCTGCCGCCCCAGCCGCTGCTCTGCGGCCTGCTCTACGTCCGGTGCCAGCTCCAAGGCGCCGAGCGCCCCTGCTGCCCAGGAGCCGCAGCCAGCACCCCCTGCTGCACAGGAGCTGCAGCCAGCGCCCCCTGCTGCCCTGGAGCCGCAGCCAGCGCCCTCTGCTGCCCTGGAGCCGCAGCCAGCGCCCCCTGCTGGCCTTGAGCCGCAGCCAGCGCCCCCTGCTGCCCTGGAGCCGCAGCCAGCGCCCCCTGCTGCGTGTCGACGACTGGCAGCCGCCGCCCGAGCCTGCGGCACCCTCTCCTGCCCAGGAGCCGCCGCCCGAGCCCACGGCGCCCTCTCCTGCCCAGGAGCCACCGCCTCAGCCCGCGGCACCCTCTCCTGTCCCAGCCGCTCCGCCGCCCTGGCCCGTCCCGGCCCCTCCGCCTCCCTGGCATGCAACTAGATAGCTTGTTACGATACTGGCTACCTCCCAAACTACATGAACGTGAGTGTTACGCCAGTAGCTAACGTTCAATCTTGAATTAATTAGCCAATGTTATTTGAATACGATAGCTAGTGTAAATTTAACAAGTTTGTTTACCGTTAATTAGGTCATCTGACTAGCAAAAAACTTGACATAACGTTAATTCTTGCAGCTAGGAGCTCCCTGCACTTTATTCTTCAAAATATAATGTTTCAACTGTTCTGTTTTCTAGTACTTAAAATTTGATGGTAAAAAATGAATTTTTTCCAGAAATATATATCGGCCCCAAATATCGGTCATTGGTCTCCTTGATCACTAATAATCAGAATCGGCCCTGAAAAAAACATTTTGGTCAACCCCTAGTTTTGCTTTTACAGTAACATGAAGTTACTGTACATTTTACAGTGTAGTTTTATGAAAGTAACAAGGAATAAAGGTCAGTGCTATACCATGAATACAGTCACAGTCCTTATTGGCGAAATGAAGCTGGTAGAATATACCCTTCTTCTTACAATCAAATTTAGTATAAAAAAACCTAGTAGCACCAATATTTAATGCACACCTGAAAAGTGTAGGGTAACAATCCAATTAGTATACTAAAAGAACCTGCAGCAGTAATACTTAACACACACCTGGAAATCGTTGGTTAACAATCGATTACAGAGATTGACCAGTATCCTACAACCTATTGTATAATTCTCTAGAGGTGTCACTCCCAAACTGTAGGCTGAATAACTAAGTAGAAGTGCTACTGTTTTAATTTAATTATTAGAAGAGCCAACTTCCTCATGAGAGGTTTTCATGACATCGACAGGTGCGTTGTTGGTATACTTCTAATCTGCATGTCATTCTCTTTTTTCTGCAATTCATGTTTGTAATTGCTGTGATTTATAGATGCTTTAGATTTTTTCATTCCATACTTGCACTGGTGGTCATGTGTCATGCCTGACGAGCCATAATTCTACATCAATGACAGCAAACCGATGACACAATACTCGTTCTCATCCCAGATCTGCTCACTTAGCTAACATTGTGAGATTTCTTTGAGTTTATACCCCACAGTCATTTTGCTTTGATGTGGCTACCAATGCTTCTTGCTCAGTCTCTGCCTCTACGCTAAGGAGGGAGAGGGGAAGACACGGGTCACTTCTGAGGACTACCTGGCCTGACGACTCATAGCTGTCCCTGTCCAAATTTGTCCTGTTTGTGTTGCAGATTCCCTCTGCCCGCCCCCTCTCCATGTGGAGTTTGTGGGCATGATCGAGAGGGCAGCTCTACGAATTCAGGTGCCCCTGCCTCCTCTGCCAATGCCGAAGGAACCTTCCGACATGTCCTTCGGCTCCTGGGCTGAACGGGTCAAGCCGGTGGACTCCCCGGCGCCTGGAGTCCGAGGTTTTAAGGCTTTCGCCAAGGGTTCCTGGTCCACTCCAGCTTCTGCCAGAGCTCCGGTAAAGTCTTACGCTACCTTCACCAGAGTCGACGGTAGGCAGACCCCCATCAGTTCGGCCGTCCCTCATCTAGAGCCCAAGTTGGCCGCGCATTTCCTGCCTTCCTTAGGCTGGTCGGGGAAGAAGCCTGCCTTGCAATCTACCAAGGACCGCTACACGGGGCAGCTATGGGACAAGACTTACGTCCTGGGATCACAGGCTCTGGACGGGACGAACAACGTTGCTCTCCTTGCGTCGGCGGCCTCCCATATTTTAGACCGTTCACCTACCCCCAGCGCCGCCAAGCCTCTGCTGCCGCTTCTTCTGCTGCCCCGGCTCCTCCTCCTCCGGCTGCTGTGGCTCCTGCTCCTCCTCCAGTGCGACACAGACAACCCGCCCCCAGACTGGATACTCCGTGGCCGTCTAAGAAGCCCAGGCCATCCTGACTAGGCGTGGAGCGGGCTGTGAGCGCCCTCACGGCTCCCGCATCTCCCTCCCTCCACGAGGTATGGGCAGAGTCTGACGGCGTTGCAGATTTGGCGCTACAAACATTTTCTTTCAATAAAAAAGTTAAACGGTGCTTTGGTATAAGTTGTGCTTTTGTGCAGGCTCAGGCGGTGTCTGAGTCTGTTAAACCACTTGTATCTTTTGCATGCCCTAGTTTGCCTCCATCGGTGGCCATTAGAGACTCAGCGAGTGCTCTCTCTTTCTATATGTCTGCCCCGTTGGATATGAGCAGTGGCGCAAGTAAGCAGCTTCTCCCTCAAATTCGCTCTGCAGCCTGCAGGTTTTCTAATGTTTCCGCTTGTGCGCGCTCTACTCCCTTCCCTTTTCAGGGTAATAGTAAGAGCTATGTTAGCAATGTTCAGGGTAGTGAGTTTTCTCAGGGAGTTACAGGTATAACTACTCTATACTCTCTACCCGCCACCTCCTATTGACTTAAGCACCGACTAGCGGGTTCAGAGACGTCTCTCATTCCGCTGCCGGCCTGTTCCAAATGTATTCGCTCTAGGAGTTCAGCCTGGCGTCGCCATGACGATGTCCATTCATCTTCATCGAAACATCCGCATATGCAAATGCCGGGCTCCTCTCTTCCCTGCCTTTCGCGGGCTACCGAGCATCCTGAAATTTCACAGGATGTTACAGACATAACCGTGGTGGCTTCTCAATCTGCTTGCTATGACAGGCTCAAACGCCAGGTAACGTCGTCGGCTCTTGCCCCCGTCTCACTACCTGTTCCCCCGATCTCTGCCGACACTGCTTGGCGTCCCCCTAGCAACGCATACCCACTCAGGGTGCAATGTCCGCATATGCAAATGCCAGGTTCCTCTGAGAGCGCTGTGCCTGTTGTACAGCGGGATGGCCTAAGGTTTAGCGCTCTCGACTCTTGTTCCGTGGACCTGAGTTCGCTTCCCGGCCTGGCTCCGCTTTTTCTTTTTCTCTTTCTCTCTCTGCCCTCCTTGGGTTGTCTCTTCCTCTCCGGTCGAGCTCGGCGGCGGTAGGGGCAGAGAGGGAATTCAAACTTTTCCTGACCAACGCCCCTCAACTGCATGCTCTTCCTCTCTCACAGCATTATTGGGAGTGGTGTCATCACTGTACTATGTCAGCCTGGCTCGATCGAACGATCAGACTGGGTTATCTAATTCAGTTTTGCTCAGCTCCCCCTCCCTTCTCGGGGAGACAATGATGTCTTTGCCCGACAGAGCGTCCGCTCTCCTGTCATAGATTACAGAATTGTTGAGCAAAGGTGCGATCTCAGAGGTCCCGGAAGATCTCAGGCAGGACGGTTTCTACTCTCGTTACTTCCTGGATCCCAAGAAGAAGGGAGGGGTGGGACCGATCTTGGATCTGCGCAATCTGAATGCGCACGTAGCCAAACGACCGTTCCATATGCTCACCACTCGCCTGTTGGAAGCCCGGTAGGAAGGCTTCCACTACTCGCCTGTTGGAAGCCTTCCTACCGGGAGATTTCTGTTCGAGCATAGACCTCAAGGATGCTTACTTCCATGTCCCGATCGTTCGCAGACACAGGACGTTTTTCCAGTTTGCCTTTCAGGGCAAGGTCTACGAGTATACGAGGATCCAATTCGGCTACACTCTGGCTCTGCGCACCTTCTCCAAATGCTTGGAGACGGTGCTAGAGCCCCTACGCAGGCAGGGAATCAGGATTTTAGCTTATCTAGACGATCTCCTGATTCTAGCCTTGTCTCTGGAGCTAGCCAGGATACACACCTTCCGAGGGGTGTCCCTTCTCACACAATTGGGACTCGCTGTGAATTGGAAAAAGAGCGTTCCGAGACCAGCCCAGCAGGTTTCTTAATTGGGTCTGGTCATGGACATGCGCACAATGAGAGCACGCATTTCAGAAAAGCGAGCTCTCGATCTGCTCTCTGCCCTCAACCTGAGCCGTCAGCCATCCGCCCTGCAGACTTTCGGTTCGGGCCGTCATGTCCCTGTTGGGCATGATGGCGGCAGCGCACGCAGTGGTCCCTCTGGGCCTACTGCACATGCGCAGCCTGCAGACCTGGTTCGGTTCACCAACGGGTTGACCCAGTGCGCCATCGGAACCGGATCTCGTCTCTACCAGCACACTCAGCGAGAGGACCTGGAATATTGGAGAGACCCCATGGTACTCTCTCAGGGCGCACCCCTGGGCAGGGTGTCAGAGTGCGTTCAGGTTTTCACGGACGCCTCTCTCCACGGATGGGGCGGTGTGTGTCAGGATCAGGCTGTCGGAGGCGTGTGGCCTCCCAGCCCTCGCCACATCAACCTGCTGGAAATAGACACGGCCTTACTGGTACTGACGCACTTCTCGGACCTGGTCAGGGGCTGCAATGTCTTGATTCGCTCAGAAAATCAGGCCACGGTCGCTCACATCAATCACCAGGGGGGGATCAGGTCTCCTGCTCCCCACCGGTCGGCGACTCATCTTTGGCTATGGGCACATGCCCACCTTCACTCCCTAGCGGCGACTCACATTCCGGGCCGTCTGAATGTGGGCACGGACCTGATGTCTTGGGGTGGCCTTCATCACGACGACTGGCGCCTCCACCCGGACATCGTCTCCCTCATCTGGCATAAGTTTGGGGAAGCCCAGATGGACTTATTTGCGTCCAGACAGAATGCACACTGCCGCCTGTGGTTCTCCCTGTCTCAGACAGATCGCCCCCCTCTGGGGGTGGATGCGTTTGCGCACCACCCCTGGCCTCGGGGTCTCCTTTATGCATTTCCCCCGCAGCGCTGTATAGCGCGTCTGCTGGCTCGGATCAAAGCGGAGGGGCTTCAGGTCATTCTGGTGGCACCCGATCGTCCCGCGTCCATCTGGTATCCGGAGATGATCCAGTTGCTGTGGGACCGCCCGTGGGCGTTTCCGTCCAGGAAGGACGCACTGTCCCAAGCGGAGTCCTCAATTCTACACCCTCCGTTGTTGTCAGGGACTCTCATGGTCTGGCTCCTGAACGGGACAGGCTTTTGAACAGAGGCCTGTACGCTGCAGTGGGCCGCATTATCCAGGATGCTAGGGCAGCATCTATGTCCAAAATGTATTCCACTCGCTGGAGTATTTTTTCGACGTGGTGCGCGCGGAGGTCGTCTGACCCTTCATGTTGCCCTGTGGGGGAGATCCTGTCATTTCTGCAGTATCTCTATGATATGGATAGGTCCCCATTGACTATCCGTGGATACGTGTCGGCCATCTCTGCGTACCATGAGGGTTTTTCTAGAAACACTATTTTCAGCCACCCTCTCCTCCGCTGTTTCCTTTTGGGTACGCGCCGCCTGCGCCCGGTGGCCGGACTGGGCGCTCCACAGTGGGACCTTGCTAGGATGCTGGGTGCCCTTTTTGAACCCCCATTCGAGCCCTTACAACAGTGTTCTCTTAAGTTGCTCTACCTTAAGACTGCCTTGCTCCTCGCTTTGTGCTCTGCTAAGCGATCTCTGTGCGCTCTCTGTGCGCCCAGGCTGTCTGGCTGTCAGAGAGGACTTAGGCTGCGCTACGCTGAGACCTAACCCATCCTTCGTACCTAAGGTTATCACCAGCTCTTTTCGATCTAGAGTTATAGATTTACAGGCGTTCTTCCCCCCTCCACACGTGCGTGAGGATGACGAGAGGCTCTCGCTCTGTACATGGAGCGCACCAGGTCTATCAGACTGACTCTCCAGCTGTTTATCTGTTATTCAGATTCCCGGGTGGGTCGTCCGCTTTCTAAGCAGCATCTCTCCCACTGGCTTTGTGACTGCATCACTTTGGCCTATCAGATGTCTGGTTCTGTCGTTCCGATGGGTCTCCGTGCACACTCCACGCGTTGCAACCTCCTCTGCCCTTTTACACGGGATCAGAGTAGATGACATCTGCACCGCGACGTCGTGGTCATCGCCTTCGGCATTTGTCTGTTTCTATTTACTGGATGTTTCTCCTGCATCTTTTGTTCATTCGGTTCTCGGCGGAGCTGCCCGAGACCTCTGAACTGTTCTATGGAATCTCGTGCTTTGCCTTGATTCTCTCTACTTTGGCTCTACAGTATTCTGTAGCCTGCTTGGCTCATGGGTATTGTCGCTGCCGGCCAACACACGTGGCCCAGATTCGCCTCCTCCATGGGGTTTCCCTTATTTTGTGTTTTTGTTTGTCTGTATTCTCATGCCCCTCATCTTGTGATGTGTGGTGTGTGAGTTATTGTTTTGCTTTATGTGGAACGGATACGTTTCGCTTGAGCTCAACATCCTTTATTTTCCTGGGGTGGGCTATGTGTTCATAGGTCTGCCCTGGGGGAGGATTTTCGTCATTAACGCATTCGATCATTCCTTCTCTGACTTTGTCAGTTATCGGGGATGTTTCGCCTTGGGGTTTTAGGGGACCGTTTCTTAACTGAACCCTGCGAGTCATGCTGGTTGGTCCGGCAGGGTGTACATCCTTGGCTCGCTCGCTCCGCCGTGAACCACTAGGAGCTAAAGCCCCTCTAGGGGGCGGAGCTCCACGACATATAATGTTAGTTACCGGGAATGTAACTCCGGTTATATGAGTGGAGCGGAGCCCCCTAGACCTGTTGCCCTGCCGTCCCACGAGTTATGCTGAATAAACACGCCTGCCCCTCCCTGATTGTCTGTTGCATCTTGCATAATGAGTTTTCAGTACGGCCGCCGACGCGGCAAGGGTAAACCACTAGGAACTAAAGCCCCTCTAGGGGGCTACGCTCCACTCATATAACCGGAGTTACATTCCTGGTAACTAACATTTTGATCTTTCTCAGGGGAATACATAAGAGTGCAGAGTTATTAGGCAACAATTGGTGTGCAGAATTATTAAGCAATTAATTAAAAAAATAATTTCTCCCAACTCATGTGTTTATTCTCAATTTTTAAAGTAAGTGTAACAACTAAGTAACACAAAATGACAATTAAAATTTGTGTGCTTTCAAAAATATTCAGTGACCAATATAACCACCCTTTCAATAACTGCCATGAGCCTTCCATCCATGGAGTCTGTCAGTTTTGTGATCTGTTCACAAACAACTTTCGCTGAAGCAGCAACCACAGCCTTCCAAATGCTGTTCAAAGAGGTCTATTGTCTTCCCTGACTGTAAATCTCACGTTTGAGAAGGGCCCACAAATTCTCAATAGGATTTAAGTCAGGAGAGGAAGGCATTATTCAGGCATTGTGGCCCTTGCTGGCTAGCCAAGCAGTGGAGTACTTGGATGCATGTGATGGAGCATTGTCCTGCAAGAAGATCATGGCATTCTTGAATGCTGAGGATTTTTTCCTGTACCACTGTTTGAACAAAGTATCTTCCTGAAACTGGCAGTAGGTTTGGGAGTTGAGTTTCAGTCCATCTTCAACCCGAAAAGGTCCAACTACCTCATCCTTAGTGATAGCAGCCCATACCAGTATCCCTCCTCCACCTGGCTGGCACCTGACTGAAGTGGTGCCGTGTGTCCATTAGTGATCCAGCCACGGGCCCATTCATCTGGTCCATCAAAGAGTCACTTTCATTTCATCTGTCCATAAAGCCTTTGAAAAATCTGTCTTCAGGTATTTCTTTGCCCAATCTATACAGTACAATTCAAATCTTATTCAGTGGTGGTCGTGTTTCAGCCTTCTTGACCTTGACCATGTATCTGAGCACTTGACACCATGTACTTCTGGACACTCCAGGTAGGTTGCAGTTCTGGAATATGATGGCAATGTAGGATAATGGGTTCCTGGTAGCTTCACGTTTAAGTCCTCGCTAGTCTTTTGCAGTTAATTTGGGTCTTTTCTTCTCCATGCATTTTTTGCACCCCAGCTGACTATTCGCAACAAAACCTTTGATTCACCTTTGATTGAGTCACGCCTCAATAGTTTAGCTACTTCAAGAGGGTTGCATCCGTCTGAAAAGCATTTTACAGTTTTTGAATTTTCAGTGTCAGTTAAATCTCTTTTTTTAGAAAGAGAAGCTGCCTAATAATTATGCACACCTTGATATTAGGTGTAATTCACTATTGCCACACCCTCCCTCATTACACCAATAAATTTTACCTGAAAATGATTCAATCCAATGAGAATTCAAGTTTATATGGTTTGGAGTTGGAAAATGTGCATAGAAATAATGATACGATCAGAATACTCACTTGCCTAATAATTGTGCACGCAGTGTAGTGATGGGAAGCACAAAGCTTCGAGGCTTGCTTCGAAATTTCAACCCAGTCTGCTTGAAGCGAAAGGGCTGAGGCTTGCATCCGAGCAACAATACCACGTGATTGATGACATTTGAAGCTTTGGACCTCACACAACCATCTGATAGGGGTTTTAAAGACATGGCGCTTTCCTACCATGCTTTAAAACATATTAGTCTACAGCCTAAGAACTAATGAAATTCACAAGCCGGTGAATGTCAAAACGTTTCTGCTACACATCATTCATTATCAAAAACAAGTGGGTATCCACAATACCTAAACTATTGTTAGAATTGTCTTACAATTTTGGTAGGGATATCAGCTGGCCGATAGATCAATGTGTAGAACTGTGGATGAATATGTAAATGTTTTAGCAAGCTTGATTCGAGTCACAATTATTACTTTATCATATATCGTTTTGCTGATAAAACTGGCAACACTGCATTTGTTATTTCTACCAGGAATTTCTATCAGGAATATTTGCTCATCAGTTTTTTAAAAATATCACAACTTAAATCAAGCTTTGGGTCCACTGTATTTAATGAATGATTAACTCCAGTGTTTCTCTTGTAGAGATGTATCATTCAGATATATGATCACCAGGTGATGAATGACATCCGAAGCTTTGTTTGATCTTTTTCAAAATGGACTGCAGATGTCAATCTCTACGGACTAGCAACTGGGCTTTCCTCCATGCCACGTTATCTACAAGTGCTTCCCATATATTGCACAAAAAACGATAGCTAAGTAGCCTAGGTAAAGTTGGTAATTAGATAATAATCTGACATCACTGTCACAGTGTTGAATCCAATCTTAGTTAAGGTTCTATGTGACAGCACAGCTATTGAAATAATTATAATCATATTCGTATAAGTTATGTTAATATTTTGTCTTCTGTAACCTCAGTAATACCAAGGATGCAAAATTGTTTCAATTATTGTTGATGCGGAGTATGAACTAAATTCTCTGATCGATGCTAGTTTCAAAATTTCAACCATTTGAAATTTCTCCAATAAGAAAGGACCGAGGCTTGCATTGGTGTAATCCCACGAGATTGATGACATCCAAAGCCTCGTTTGTTGATCAGGAGATTAAACTAAATTATCGAAATGAGGCTTGCTTTAAAATTTAAACTCATTCTGATTTACGTGAAAGGGCTGAGGCTTGCAACGGTGTAATACGACGTGATTTTTCACATGCTTTTTCCAAAGCCTCTTGTAAAATACAGCCTTCTATGGTTGTTTGGTGCTTTCAAACATCAGCCTCTACTGGCCAACTGATTTAGTTATTTATTTTTAAAAGTTGTTAGCGCTTTAAGTCCAGCAATGGTGCAGCTGGTAGCGTCGTTGACGCTTGATCATTAACTTGTTGTGGTGTGAGATTGAATCCTGGTCATGTTTAACTTTCTGAGTGAAAATTATACTGTTATACTTGTTTTTAAAATGATTTGTTATATTTAGTGTATTTGATGATACCCTTGCCTTAATAGTACAAAAATAGGAACGAATGCACAGTTGAAAAATGCTAGCTGGAAAGGCAAGAAGAATGTGGGATACGAACATAGCATTCGAATTTCCCTACGCAAAACACACGCCTAACCACTGCACCACAATGTCATGTAGGATATTGTAGAAAAATACTTTATATATAAACATTAAACATGTGATATTTATTCCTGACCAGCAGGTGAAACCACTGTGCAGTGAGTTTAAGAGCCTCGAGAGAATCCTGTTTTTCTGCCCAATTTGATGAAAGCCTTGAATGCTTCAGAAAGCCTTGATTTCCCATCATTACATCTCAGGGCTCAGGAGCGGCATAAGACCCAAAACAAACTGCCACAGGAACAAGGGAAGTGCACAAATTAAATACTCAAGGGGTAACGGGGAGATGTGAGACACCTGGTGGGGGTGGACCATAAAGACAGCACAGGTGGAGTGAATCAGGGTGTGACTAGTAATCCCCTACTTCAGGTGTTTATCTTACCCTGTCCATTAGAATACATTATTGCTCTGATTAAGTTATTAACAGAACATTGTTGTTCTGAAATACTTACTTCACGATTTTCGTCTTACATGTTTCTTGCTTTATCTCTTGTTGTCTTGAAAGGGATCCTGAAAGGGAAAAATACTTTCAGTTTCAGCTTAACCATATTCCTACCAGACCCTGATGACATTAATAATAACATTTTTGGCATCTCCTGCTAGATGGTATTTTATAGGTAATAATTTATATCCAACTTAGATGAATGCATTGACTGTGATGTTACAGAAACAGGGGTCTGAACTAGTTAGAGTTACTATTACTATTGAGAGTAATTTCCCATAAAAATACATTTTGTTGAAAGGACAGCAAAAAGATGTTAAAAGATAAGTTCATCAAATTCTACTAAACAAACTGCAGCTTAGGGGGCAAAAACTCAATGTACTTTTTAAAGGACTAAAAATTAATCTAAACAGTGAAGAAATTATAATGGACATACATTCAATTAGGTTTAGCTTCAGCTTTGTAAATTCCAAATACTATGCTATGAAGAGGACTTTCTTCAAATATTGACAGAGACATTTTCAGTGCAGCCCCCCTGTACCTCGTTGAAGGCTGAAGAAGCACTTCAGTTTCATGATGAGTCAAGACAGCTACAATGTAAATCAGAAAAAATGATAGATAGTTTATACTTTAACATTTATTAAACTCGTTGTCATTTCAGCACAGCTAGAAACTGTCAACGTAACCATAGATAAGCAGCATAGCTGAGGAAAAATTAAACTAACAAAACTGGTTTTATTATGTTCTGAAATCATATTTCTCCATGTTGGCAAAGATGCAAAGATAAGAACGCAAATGTAATACTGTATTTTTTTTCCTAGCTATAACATATGATAATGTATTGTTCGGTTTGCAGTGCATACCAAACTGTGCACCGTGGGCCCGAATGGTCCTTTTTATACATAGTTTCACCCCTAAAATGTAGCCATCTCTACAAACAGGCTCTCCTCCACGTGCTGCAGACTAACCAACCAGAATCGGATTAACCAACAAGATTGCATGTTTAGAATGTTGTTAAGACTCAAACCGTTCCTGGCCCACCCCCACTGCTAGATGTTTGTTTTGTGTTGCAGAGAGTTGTGAATTTTGTTATGGTGATTGGAACCTGTTAGTGGTAGTTACATAAAAAAATGTGTATATTATTAGTTTTATGCTTGTATATCAGTTTTTGTATTTTTCTTAATGTTACAAATCTCACGGTTGTTTAAAGGTCTGGTAAACTTGACCAAATTATAACCCAATTTAAGTTTTATTGAAATAATTTCATAAGCTTTCGGGTCAAAGAAAACTAGGATCCACTTGTTGTTCCGACGTTACTCACCTCCGTGATGTCAGGACAGGTCTGATCTTTCATGCAGGATAGCCAGGTTTCATTGACAGTAAACCGCAAATTACCAGCGGACTCCAGGTAAAAAAAATAATAAAAAACACCCAAACGCTATTTTGTTCTATACAACCATATCTGTAAATCGACCTGCCCAAGTCCATTTTTGCCCCCACAGTCTTTAAAAATAACCCAACTGGGCAGGAAATCTGGCAACAGTGCCAATATGAAAAAAGTAATATTCGCTGCACAAAATCATGTTTAACCATGCCGACACACAGAGGCGCTTTGAGATTTTGGGAAGAACTTTGAGATTTATATGCAGGAAAAACATATGTAAGGGATTTTGGTTTTGATTAAGTCTGTGAAACAAAAACCCCAATACAAACACACATACACAAATGCACAGGGGCGCGCACACAGAGGAACTGATGACGTTTAATAGCCTATTTCAGTAAATGTATATTAAGGAACAAATATTAAATCTACAGGTTGCAATGGAATATCAATTTTGTCAACTCATAATGACCCATTTGTTTCTTACCCTTTTTAGTAGAAAAGTCGTCCCCTCTGAACAATATAGGCTGTTCCATAGAGTGGTCACTCTTCATGGACACACAGCTCGATACAGGGGAGACTATTCCCTCCTGCTGAATTGGCCTTCAACAGAAAACAGACAAACATTTCTGCACTCATTTACTCTCTAGTCAAATGAGAAACATAAACAAGCTGATTTTTTTAGTATTAAGATTACTATTCTAAAAGACTGGACTACTTTATTTGCCGAGTTGTAGTTCAGAGATTAACTCAAAGGATGTGCTGTTATATCAGTTCAAAATGGATTCTATTAGATGTTTCACTGTCTTTTGCATGTAACCATCATATTTTTTTAGATTTTTTTGTTCAATGACTTTATTGTCAGTGAACAGTACAAGTACAGTACAACAAAATGCAGTTTGCGTCTAACCAGAAGTGCAAATAGAGGAGTGCAGAAAAATTTACAAATACAAGTATATGTATATACAAGTGGAATGAATAGGTGTGCAATTAATGCAAATGCATTACATATGGCAATTCTACATGTGCAGTGGAAAATGTACTAATTTACAGAACATTTACAGGTATTAAGTATAATGTATGTACAAGTGAGATAAATAGTTGTGGCAATTCTCAATGGCATTCTGAATTTGCAAACGAGGTAAATTGAAGGAGTAAGGTAGCATGTGCAACTGAAAAGCAGGGATAGCAGCAATGAGGTTCCCGAGGTAGACATGTACCTGTAACAATTGAAAATACAAGTACAGTGGCAGTTCTAAATGTGCAATGTGCAGTGAGGGCAAGGTTAAGGTGCAAGTTTAAGGTGCAAGTTGGTATGTGCAAATGAAATACAGGAATAGCAGCAATGACATGTGAACTGAAAAATCTTATCAGACTAGTCCAGAAGTCCAGAGGGTGGGCATAGTTAGTGATGGGAAGTCACAGTTCAGCAGTGCCCTCCACAATTATTCATATACATTGCCTTCCACAATTATTGTTACCCCTAGTAAAGATGACTGAAAAGGGGTTATAAAAATTCAACTTTGCTGATTTAGCTTAATGTCACACTGAAAAAAATGAGAAATATCCAACCTTTAATTTAAGTAAATTTACACTGAGAAACAAAACTGTCATCAAGAAATAATTATTTTTAACAAAACCATGTGTGCCACGATTATTGGCACCCCTAGAAATTCTTATGAACAAAATGTGACTGAAGCAAGTTGATCAGAGTGTTTAGGAACTTTCAAGCAGTAATCCATGACGTCCTGTTTCACTGGGGTATAAAAATGAGGTGACACAGAGGCCATGTTCCATTATTCATACATCAACATGGGAAAGATAAGAGAACACACAAATCAAATGAGGGAAAAGTGTGTTGAGCTTCATAAGTCAGGGAATAGCTTTAAAAAATAGCTACTCACCTGAAAGTGCCTATATCTACTGTTAAGGCAGTACTAAAAAAGTTCAAAGCAACTGGAACTGTTACAAACTTGACTGGAAGAGGACCCAAGTTTATTTTGCCCCCACGCACAATGAGGAGGACGGTAAGTGGGGCAAAAAATCCCCAAAGATCACTGTTGCAGATTTACAGAGGAGAGTAGCATCTTGGGGTCAAAAAGTCTCTAAAACTACCATTAGACACCACCTCAATGCCAATGAATTATTTGGAAGGCATGCCTGATAAAAGCTGTTCCTGTTATTACACCACAAACCTAAGCGTGTGGAGTATGTTAAACGCTACTGGAACTTTGACTGGAACCGAGTGCTATGGTCAGATGAAACAAAAATTGAGCTTTATGGCAATAAACACTTAAGGTGGGTTTGGCGTAAACGGAAGGGTGGCTACATCAAAAAGGACTTGATCCCCACTGTTAAGTATAGTATGGGTTTGTTCTTCCTCCAAAGGCCCTGGGAACCTTGTTAGGGTACATGGGATCATGAAGTCCAAGAAATACCAAGACATTTTAAATCTGAATCTGGCTGCCTCTGCCAGGAAACTAAAACTGGGTCATCATTGGATCTTCCAGCAGGACAGTAATTCTAAACATACGTCCAAATTAGGGATTCACCGATACCTTTTCTTCAGTACAACATAACAGTACAAATATGAGGACTTATATTTGGGTACTGCCCATACAGAGTCCCGATACCAAGTACTCAAAGCTGCACTAGGTAGGATTTTCTGAGTAAAAAAAAACAAGTTTTGTCCCCTATAAACATGTTGTGGACCAGGTTCTGGGGTTTCCTCAATTCTCTCGTCTTTTCACTTGACGAAAAATTCAGTTATCGTCACCTATATTGATAGTTATTGTATCAATGTCATTCACGAATGAAAGAAAAACTAATGTTGTTGTGCCATGAAATGAAATAGAGTTGTCAGTGTAAAGTTCGTCTTCAGTCTCGCTAGCAATTGCTCAAATCTTATGATTTTCTCATGAAATTCAACACTACTGTTGTTTGCTTCTTGGGGTTTAAGGCCGGGTGTTTTGTAAAAGCACTTTGTGACAACTGCTGATGTAAAAAGGGCTTTATAAATAAATTTGATTGATTGATTGATTGACTTTTCGAAGTAGTAAGATACTAGTAGGGTTTTCTGGACATTTTATTTCGCTTCTCCAGTGTTTGCTGCAAAGTTAGCTGTTGTTGTGGTTCTGCGCTGCTAGCATTAGCACACTCCTGGAACTGTGCGCTGTGTTGTGTCTAAAGATGTTTGATCATTAGACACAACAGATAAAACAAATTGTGATCTGGCTCAAATTATTTTGATCAGGCAATTATGTAATTGCAACAGCCCTAGTTGTAGCCAATATGCTCAGTTCGCAAAGACTGTGAAGAGTTCATTCTGCTGACTAATTTAAATAAAAAAACATTTGTTGGATCAAAGAGTTTGTGTTTTATTGATGTTTAAATGCAGGCTATTATATGGCTATTTAAACATATGTCCGGTAGCTGTTCTATATGGCCAGAATTCTCAAATTTTAACGGCCATATTGGCCGTCAAAAAAAGGTCTAGCGTAAACTATTGATAATATATAACCACATTGGGCTTAACCGACGTTTGAAAGCGATTTCAAATGTTTTTAAGTAGCCTATACTTGCGCAGCTTAGTTATGTTAGATTACAAAAATAAATAAATTAGATTACAAAAATAAATAAATAGAGAAATAAATATATACAGAAATATAAGATTATGTAAATGAATATAAAAGTAAATACAGAAATGATCAAGAAATTAAATAAATAGGGAAATAATATTGATTAATACATTTATTATTATAGTTCTATGTAAAAAATATATATTTATTGATACATTTATGTATTTATTCATTTATTTCTAATTTTGGCAGGTTTGGTCCTCCATACCAAGGAAGAGGAATGGTCAGCTCAGATTCCTTGCTCTGTATTCTCCAACCTTATTAGATGTTACAGAAGAAGACTCAGTGTTGTTTTATTGGCAAAGGGAGGTTGTACAAAGTATTAAATGCAGGGGTGCCAATAATTGTGGCATACATGGTTTTGTTAGAAATAATTATTTCTTGATGACAGATTTTTTTTCTCAGAATAAATTTACTTCAATTAAAGGTTGGATGTTTCTCATTTTTTCAGTAAGACATTAAGCTAATTCAACAAAAGTGAATTTTTTATACCCTTTTTCACTCATCTTTACTAGGGGTGCCAATAATTGTGGAGGGCACTATACATCAATGGTAGGAAGACATTGTACAGAATCATGCTTCAGTGTTTCATGATAGTCTTTCTTTACTTCAACAGCCATGTGTGCTTTTCCCTGTAAATATGAATTTGTGTAGAATCATTTGAAAGTGTGTATTGTTATGAAATGATTTACTTAATATTAGAATATTATAAATGTTTGCAATACTGAACAGATCAGTTTGTTAAGGCACACAATAGATTATTATTTTAACCTGGTGTTAGTGCTGGGCACGTTTCAGAATCCAGGACCATGATTAAGAAACTGTTAGATAAACATTAACCCAATCATTTCAAAACATGCACACAATCTAACCACTGTTTTACTAATAACAGTATGGCCTATTGATGTTTCCTTCCTGCGCTCTCAGCAACTACTGAAGCGCAAGAACCAGTTCAACTAACTAGTATTCTTTCACTCGAGACATCCATTCACTTGCTCTGTCCTTATGAATACTGTTCTGACAAATTTTACTGTTTTCTTCATACCAGTTATGTGTTCTGCTCTGTTATTTCAGTGAACGTACGAAAATTGAAAAAGGATAACCAAAGATTAAATTAAATGGGAATTTCTTCAACTCATAATGACCCATTTGCTTTTACCCTTTTTCAGCAGAAGAGTCATCCCCTCTGAAAACTATAGGTGGTTCCATAGACTGGTCACTCTTCATGGACACACAGCTGGGTACAGGGGAGGCTTGTCTCTCCAGCTGGATTGGTCTTCAAAACACAAGAGACAAACATTATCTTCCCCATCAACTCTGAACTCAAATGAGGAAACACATTCTGAAAATTATCACCTCACCTCTTAGCTTTGGTCTCCTTTTTCCAAGAGAGGTGACTCATTTTAGAGACAGGACACCCCTTATCTATTTCTTCTCTCTATATAGACCTGTTAAGACATAACGTAACACACAATGCCTGGATTAAAACACTTCTTTTAATGATTCCAGAGAGCCACACCATATCTTTATGTAACCATTGTTCATTTTGTCTCCAATTTTTTATTTAGGCTAGTTTTAGTAATTTTGACAAAAATACAGCTCCGGAAAAAATTGAGACCACTGCACCTTTTTCTTTCTTTTCCTAAAAAGTCGAAAAGGAAGGTTTTGAGTGAGGAACAGAAGGGTTAAAATTAAGAGACCACTGCAAATTGAACGCTTCTGTTCCTCACTCAAAACCTTCCTTTTTTACTTTTTTTTTGAAAAGGAAAGAAAAAGGTGCAGTGGTCTCTTAAATATACAGCTCTGGAAAAAATTAAGTTATCGCACAGAATTTCGCACAGATCTGTCGCACAGAATTATTGCACAGAATTTCATTGAAGAACAGCAGCCACAGCATTGTAAGCCACTGCATTGTAAGACCCAAGATGAGGCTTTTGTCCTACTACCCCGTCTTTGGATATGGCTGCACACATGAATATGTTCATCCCACGTCGTCCAGGCACTGGCCAATGATATTGAGCCGACAATGTGGAGTTTTGGCTTGGTAGAAGCCTGCTTTATCAACAAAGATGTACTTGTGATCATTCACAGCAGCTCACTTTGTAGTTTTGACACTATCCGGAGGCAGGCCAGCTGACAATCTTGCCGGAACTAAAGTGTACTCTTGTACAAAGATTACTGTATATTACTATCTAATAGCTATACAGCCTACGTATAACCAGGGATGGGTAGTATTTATAATACATGTATTTAAAATACGTATTTCAAATACAAAATAGGATTTTGTACTTGATTTTTGATGGGTTGATTAAAATAGCTTCATATTTTGTATCAAAATACTTTAGAGTTTTGTATTTTGTAGTTTAAAAATACTGTAAAATTCATCATGAAAAGGCTGCCTCTGAGTGGTGCCTACTCAGTAATTTGCCCAGACTTGTTGAGATCAGAACAGAAAATCTATTGGAGTTTAAGTAAATGTTCTTACCACACTATTAATATGCATCCACTTTACCAACAATCTGAGGCTCTCAATAGATTCAGTAGTTGGAGTTGGAATTGACTGAAGTAGCTGTTTTGTAGGATCATGATTTTGCATACCATTGCATGTATGACTGCCTGACACATAATTTATTATTATATTTATGATTAACAATCAAATTATTAATTACTTAGAAACTAGTTGCAATGAATAAAGGTGCCTTCAGTTGTCTTCTTATGAATGACTTGTTTGTCATTGAGTCAGTATTGCTGATGTAAAGTAGGCCATTACCAAACACCAAGTAACTAAATTAGGATACAACTATGAGTCATTAGCAAACTGTAAACATTAAACTGTTGGTTACTTTAAAACTAACCGTCATCTGGGTGATCACAGGGATATGTGAATATTTGATCTGTTAACTGGTTGCACAGGTCAGATTTATCGCATGACTCATTAGGCAGAGAAAAGCTGTTGCTATTAATCATTGTCTACTTAATCAACTGAGTCAGTGTACTGGTGAAGGGATAGATCAAATACACCGATAGATGGAAGGTTTGCGAAGTGGTTTGCTACCCTGTAAAATTATTTTTAGTATTTTTTAAAATACAAAAATACAGTAGTTTATTTTGATACATGGTGTAGCTGCTGTATTTTGTAGTTTGTTTTGATACACTTAAAATTTGGTATCTTATTTTAAAATGCCCATCTCTGCCTATAATGAGAACAATGACTCCAATCACTCCATGGCTGGTTCATTTCTTTAGAAACAATAACAGTATAAAAAGCAATTATGCAATTATTCTCTTAAATATATGAGATTCATGGTATTACAGAGTGGATATATATTGCTGTGCGGCAGCTGAAAAGAACAGAGAGGATAAATATTTCTGAGAGATGAAAACTGGAACGTCTGAGAGGAGAATCAAACCGGGGTCATAATATTGAAACTTGGGGATAACACAGGGCTTGCTGGTAGTCAGTCCACCTCTGTATAGTCTCCAAATGCCACTTTTATCCCAACCATTACACTTTAGCTGAAATAACATGTGCATCAGAACGTTTATAAACGGAACTAAAGTGTACTTTTGTACAAAGATTACTGAAGATGGTTGTCCATACAATAACAGTTGAATAGCTAACCACTACACTATGTGATCTACGACATACTACCTTGTCAGAAAATTGTGTCTCGACATTAGATCATTTTGTCACGCATTAACATCACGCCAAGTTTGATTATTTAGCTAGACACCATTAATCATTGTGTTTAATTGATTAACGTTTCTTATGAAGTTTACTTCCACCACAAATAGCATCCATGAACTGTATGGCTTTTATTAGCCAGTAATAGGCCTACAAGCATCTACTTTTTACTTGGAATAATCATAAGTACTGAGCAATTGCTAGCGAGACTGAAGATGAACTTTACACTGCCAAAGCTATTTAATTTCATGGCACAACATTAGTTTTTCTTTCATTCGTGAATAACATTGATACAATAACTATCAATATAGGTGAAGATACCTGACTATTTCGTCAAGTGAAAAGAAAGAATTGTGGAAACCCCTCCTCTTTTACTGCACAAGGACTTGTGATCTATAGGCTATTACCCCAAAAAGCATGCACGGATGCGTATTTCGAAAATCCACCAGAAATAGTCGCAATATAACCGTAAACAGCTTTGTAGGCTTACTGTAACGTAGCTACTGAAGGCTGTAACCAGCACTATCCTAAACAAATCCTAATGCGTAATTTGTTATGTCTGCGGTGAGACTCGAATACCGGTCGCTTGCATGAAAGGCTGCATCACTAACCACTGGGCTATTTAACAAAGGGTAGTCAGTCAGTCACTCGCTCTGTAAGAGACATTCGCTCTTCTTGGCCGGCTCTACTTGCGTGGTCCAGCAAACAGATAAGGCGAGAGGAAGATGAGGGAGAAAGGTGAATGTTTATTAGAATAGCCAACCATTGGCTATATTTCTAAATAAAGAAATGATGTTTCAGTGATTCCTACAAGCCTAATCTTCTTATTGTCTCATAACATTGAAGTAGGCCAGGAGGGTCAGGGGAGGCCCCGGTAGAGGCCCAAGGAGGGATAGTGATAGAGAGAGAGGGTGAGCTAGGAGAAACAGCTGGACAGCAGGCAGGAAGGTGAGCATCAAATCTGTGACTGAGAGGTTGTAATTTGGAATGGAATTACATGAATTAACATTGTTATTATTGACATTATTATTTTGTATAATTTTTAGGAAGTCAAAGGAAAAGAGGGCCAGTGGGTTCGGCCCAGAATGGGTTCAAACCCATAAATGGCTGCGCCAAATAGACTTGGGCATGACCTGTGCAGTGTGCACAAAGCAGAACAACACGGTTGCTGTATGAGTCAGCACAGCAAGACCTATAGGCTGGATTCTGTCGTCAGTCACTCTGCAGTCCACAGGCAGGCAGAGGCCTGTGTAAAAGGCTTAGAGAACGTGATAAGGAATTGCAGAGCAACATAAAGTATACCAATTGAATATGATATCTGAAACAAATAATGTTATTTTATCTAGGAAGAACACTAGAGAAAGCCATGGCTCCCCAGATGGACAGAGTATTAAGCATTGGAGGGTTGTTTTAAGATCATGTATGAGTGCTTAAAACAAAAGTGGCCCCACCACACCAGTTATGAGCCACTCCCCCAGCTCTGCAGGAGGCTGGCTGGCACTGTTTTTGATGGACTGAAAGTATGTTGGTAATATTTAAATAATTTCAATAGCTCTTATACTACAATCTGTTTTTGAAAAGCTATTAAGAGTAATAATTATGATTTACTTTAAAGCTGGCACCAACACCACCTACGCCAGCAGTCACGTGATAGATAAGATGCGGGAACAATCAGCAAGATGCTCGACCACCAATTGGTGACAGAGGTGTCCAAGTCCCCAGCCTGGGGCATACTGGTTGATGAGACGAGAGACATCTCTGTCACCAAACAGTTGGGTCTTGTAATGAGGCAAGTAAAATGTTCAAATATGATCAAAAATACTCATGGTGCAGCTAGAAACTGTGAGTGACAATAGTGTTACTTTGTTTTCAGTAGTTACCTAGGCCCAGATCAGACTGGAACTGTGGTAGTCAAGTCAAAGGTGTTGAATGTTTGCAAAGTCCAGGCTGGAGACGCAGTGACCCTAACAGAGACCATCCTAACCGTTCTAACTAGCCAGAAAAAGCTCCCCATGGCAGGGTTTTCATCGTTTGTTTAATGCCAGTTTAATGCCATTATTTAGTTTAATGCCAGTCTGAACAAAATTTACTTTTAAATTTGTATTCAAATGTGTATTCCATTTCTAGGCAAGAAGTCTGGAGTGGGAAAGCCGCTCACAGATATGTTTCCGGGCTTGATCACGGTCCACTGCGTGTGCCACCGACTCAACCTGGCCGTGTTAGACTGCATCAGTCAGACAAAAGGGGTACCCTACCTGACACAGTACGTGAGGACCTTGGGAACCATCTTCTGGTTTTACCAGGGATCCAGCAAACTGGACTAACAGCCTCCAGGAAATGGAAAAAGTTAAAACTGGAGGTTTGATGAACTGCCATAACGTGTGTGTGAGAAAGCCCCATTAGGCAGTGATGTCAAACGGCGCATAAAGAGTTAAGTTTCGTTTTGGTCAGCGAGAGTGCCTTGTTTAGCTAGGTTCGTGGCTAATTTTCCGTTGCATTGTTGAATGCTAACATGAGTACTATTCTGTTTGTTAATTTGTCCTAATTACCACTGCCATTATGTTGATGTTTTATCATCGGGAGCTCTGTATATTTGTTTAATTTACCGTTTATGGTCCCGTTTATACCGGTGATAGGTCTGGCTGAATTTAGCATAGCCTTGTCACTTTGTCATTACGTACTGTCAGAATCTCTCGTTAGCCTATTATATCAATGACTAGCTATATGTATTTGAAGATACCTTTGTAGGGGCCATTGTTATTAATACTTTAAGGATGTTTGAATATTGAAAGCCAATTTCCATATTGTTTGTTATTACAGAAATACCACAGCCACTGTACAGTGTTAGCCCTGCTACTCTTATTCAATGTCTAATTCGGATTCAGATGTTGTCCACCGGATTTACTTTTAAGTTGAAAAGGAAGGTTTTGAGTGAGGAACAGAAGCGTTCAATTTGCAGTGGTCTCTTAATTTTAACTTTTTTGGAAAGGAATGAAAAAGATGCAGTGGTCTCTTAATTTTTTCCGGAGCTGTAAATACCGTATATATAGATACAGTGTATATACTCTATATATATTTATAATTTATTAATATGACATGATTTATTTTCATACTAGTTGATGGAACCATTCCTCACTATGCTGGTGGAAAACATCGATAACCACTTCCCCAGCACCAGTGCCCCGCAAATCTTTGGTGTTTTCACACCGGGTAAACTGCTGGCAAACCCTGCTCCAAACTTTGGTGTGAAGGAGAGGCAGGCTCTGGCTTAGCAGATCCCCAGACTGGAGGAGTCTGTCCTACTCCAAGAGTGGGACTTACTCACAAAGAGGGTCAAGAGCCCAGACCTAAGGGTCAGTGACAATTTGCAGTACATTTAATAATTGCCATTCAACATGGTGTGGAAGTTGGAAAATGTTCGCGATTTATCAATGAAAAAACTTCAGTCGTTCGTATAACAGTTGATTATTTCAAGTTTAATTTCATGGATCCATGGGAGCAATCATCAAAACAAGACAGAGTACAAGCCTGACAATTGCTCCGATAATTGCTCTAAGTTAATATTGCTAGGTTTGAGCTTCTATTCTGTTTCAACAGTGTAGGTGACGGAATTAGTATCTGCAGAATGCACATAAAAGGAATAGTTGCCACTGTGAGGTAGCCTAGAAAATGCCATGTTGCACACTGCTGGCTCCAGGAGGCACAGAAAATCATAGAATGTCGGTTGCTCAGACAACCCGGTCAAAGGCTGATGTATATCAATCTGGACAATTACTATATTGGGCCTTTGGTTAACGTAGCTTCCCCCAATAAGGAAGAGTCCTGTTCATCTGTAGAATACAAGAAACAGGAGCCCCCTGCTGCTGTTAAGTCTAACCCACAGAAGGGAGTCTTCCAGTGGTCTCTGCTAGGCCCAAGGCCTAGTCTACCGCAAATAGATGGAGACTAGGAGCCTTACTCAGCCGACATTCCATTCATTAATGCCCCTGAACACAGACAGAGACATCATGAGTTGCTGACAGGGAAAGACAAGTTGTTGAGTATACGTGATGTTTCAAGCATACAGAGTACAAAGGCCTTCTCACAGAATAATGAATAAATAAGGATATAATAATAAGTTAATTTTCCACAATAAATCTTCATACTAAAATTACAATATTCCATTGTTTTTATTTGCTTGCAATCACTGGAGGAGGTTCACCTCTGGCTGGTGTCTCCGGAGGCTTACTTCATTTATCAATTTAAATTAATTTATTCCTCCCTTGCTGTTGCCCTCACTGCCCCTGTCCAGACTGCAGATGTTGAGCGGTTGTTCTCTGCCCTCAAGCTGGTAAATAAAGTTAACATGATGTGTAATCTGCAATATGCAGTATATGCCCCACTCCAAAATGTTAAAGGATTGTTAATAATATTTGTTGATAGCACAATCATTACATTCTCCATTCAATTTTCAACAAGTGCAAACACCATTGAGGGACCAGCTCAAGAATGACCACCTTGACGTGTGCTGCAGGGTGGCCATTGACGGACCGAAGGCTGATGAGATAGACTACCATGGCCTTGTCAGATCCTTTTATTTAGTTAATAAAAAGAGTAGGGTGAAATACTCTTTTTTTTAACTAGTTTTGTTAATGAGGTTTCATTTATTCAAGCATGATAGACATTTTTGTTTATCAAATGGTCAGAAATAATAAGAAAATGCATAGATTTCTGTCATAAGGTAACTCATTGCCTTTACTTTACACGGACCAATCATGCTTACTGTCATGCGCAGTCACCCCCAAAAGGCCCATTCTGAGCCAGGAAAAACACTGATTGCCAGTGTTCACATGGTTTTTATGGTAATATAGTTACCAGTTGTGGTTTTGCTGTGGGTGGCAATCATGTCCTGTTTATGACAGTATTGTGTAGGACATAGGCAATGCAGTGGTCATTTGTAGCTCACACTACCAACACCAAGGTTGTGGGTTTGAATCCTACTGCGGTCACATACAAATCTATGCCCTTAGGGTGGTGATTGTGTAAAATACATACAGTATATAAAACAATATAGAATACATACTGATTGATTATACAGTATATTGAGTTGGAGAATATACTGTATATGACCAACCATAATTCTTGTTCACACATTTGCAATTTACTGTAACTTGTAATGTAATTTTTCAGCATTCCAATAGCTTTACAGCTACATTTCCACTATGATCGAAAAGTCACAAAAAAACTGAATACCACATAACATTTGCATGCCACAAAATATTCCCAGGGTATAGGAAGGCAACTGACTTTTAGCCGAGGGTTAAAAATAGGTCAGGGCCAGTGTTAGCTTAGGGCTTAGATAGCTTCGGGGTAAATAAATAAATGTACTATCTATTGTAAGTAATTTGCAAATTAATTAAATTCCAAAATAGACGTCGGAAATGGGTTCTATTATTCCGTAGCAAACTACGTTAGTAAGTTAGTCAGTGTAATTAAAGTTACTTACTTAAACACAACACTTCACTACAAAATGCGCACGTGTATACGCATGTAATAACTGTAAATATATATGTATTACTTTACAAACATACCTTAAGAATACTACAGGATTCCCTTCAGAAAGCACATTGCTTCGTCTACGTGAACATGTAGATATGCCGTAAAAACCACTAACGATGGCGTCACAATCGCATGGTCATGTAGAATCCTTCAAAATAAAAGCGCTCATGTCAACATTTTGAAATGTGTATAATTTGAAAATGTGAAAAGTTTGAAACAGCGCCATCTTTGGCTAATGGATTTCCAAGCTCTAACGATGTTTTCATATTTTAATGAAAATTATATTGCAATGCGATTGCATTTTCATGTTCTACGGCCCTGTCAGTTATTCTCTGAAGGACACTGTTCAACGTGCCAACCGGAAATAAGTAGGCTGCAATCATAGATGTATGGGTACAATGGCAACTGCAGGGCTAGTGCAAGTAATGTTGGATTTCACAGATCATATTGAAAGTAACTTGATTTCCTGGTCAGATACTCATGACAGAATAGAAATGATAATTGAAAATGTAGCCATCTCTGGCAGTTTTGGGATTGGGACTAATAGTCTGCACCTGGGATTAATTAAATGGTTCTGTGTAAGACTCTGAGAGAGTGTAAAAGCACAGAACCGGGAGGGTGACAGGATGAGATGAGGAAGTTGTGTTGGTGTTGCTGCTGAGTCTGTTCTAGCAGACAAGATTATTGTTAAATCCAGGGGCATTGTTAATTTACTCACCCTAATGGGGGGAGGATGTCATTTGTTGCCATTTAGGGCAACTGGTCAAGAAGATAGGTATTGACGGGAGGTCATGATAGGTTGGGTTTATAGGACTCCACTTGGAGTGGCGTTGTGGTGAGCCTTGAACCATTCAACCCTACTCAAGCTACAAAGTCTACAGTGCGCTGTAGACAGGTGATTACTGCAAGTTTAACACCAGCCAAGCAGACTTGGCCAGCAAGGGTGCACAAGCCCAGGCTCCAGTTGGCATGTGTTACCGAAGGCCTTGGCCATATACAGTGTGATGTGTGACATCCCACGTGTTCCATAAACCCTGGATGCAGTGAGGGGATGTCCCGGTCTTGCCACGATTCATGTTGTTTGCTTTAGGGTTAGATATCAAAAATTTGTCTTTGTGAATGTTTGGCATAGGCCTGTATGGTTTCTAATAATGTTATATAAAAAATACTACAAATGTGCAAAAAGGGACTAGAGATACAATGTTATGTTATAGTGTATCTAGTGTATCTGTATACACAATGCTTTTTTAATAGATTGCTGAACCACAAACATTGGATGTTGGTAAGTGACTGGTGTAAATAAATGTTTTCTAACTTGAAAATACCGATACAATCTTGATAATTAAATAATAATCTCTGAGAATTTGAACCATACTTTTAAAGGGGCAATATGTAAGTTTTTTCTTTTTTTCTTTTTCACTGTACTCCCAGCATACAAGCAAAAATGACCAATACATATCCACAGCTAATGTTTCGAATTATATTTTGCTACCACAATTATCTGAGTGCCTGAGATTCCCTATTGAAAGTTTCTTACCGGTCTGTCTCAGTTTGCATTGACTTGTAATCTTGTTATACTCATGTTAGACACTCTCAGTACTATCCTTCCCGCCCTAAACCACCCTGGACAAGCTAATACTTTCCGTGTCTCATTTGGTAAGGGAAGACTAGGAGGAGACAAGTCGTATTATTATTTAGAGGCAGGATTCTACACTGTGCCCTTAAGTAACTTAATTAACTTCAGTTTATACTAGGGATACATAAAACTTTTTCTAAGATTGTTTCCTATCAACAGGGCAGATTGGGACCAAAAAAATTGCTGCTCAGGGAGGACTGGATGGCTATACTGTCAAAGTAGTAGACGACTGATACGCCACACAATAAAAGAGTTGAAAGCACGAGACTAGAATAAACAGCACAGGATAATTAGTAGAAAACTGTATGTTCTGGCTATCTTATTTGAGAAACAGTTTTCTCAGCTTTTTTGATCACTGTGTCAGTATCCTGGCTCTCCTTAAAAACCTCTTCCTCTGTGAACCTGGAATGAATTAATAATTGAGTGAGTGAGCTCTATCAAGGACTGACATGTTAAGTAGCAGGGCAACAAAAAACATTAGCCTCTTGGTTGTGATGCCATTTTAGAATCATTGTTTGATGGCCATTAAAGTAATGCTGCATACCCCAAGGTTCAAATATCAAACTAATTGCAGAGATTTAATAGCTTTTGAGTAGCTACATATTCAAGATAAGTTTAGGAATATGACTTGAAATTACCATGACTAGTTACTGCATTGGCTAGCTACATTAATCAACTGGCTGGCAGGCTTCGTGGTAAAAATACAGCTCCATCTCATTAGCTTAGCCAGCTTACTGTATCTATGGCCCAATATTCATGTTTTCTTATCCTGCCCATCATTACCTACCACTTTCACTACTTAGTTTAAACTAGTAGGCTCACAATCACTGACTAACATTGCTCTGCTGTCACCTTGTGCTAGTGTTTGAGCCACAACAAGGTGCGGCAGCACCTTTGTCTCCATTGTGATTTACTTTACAGAGGCAAGGGGCGAGGCTGGCAGTGAGCAATCGATAAGGGTGGAGCAATAATACAGTCTGTCCTTAAATATCAAGCTGCGATTCTTTCACAACTCTCTAGCAATGAGTTCTACAAAAAAAATCAATTCCAAAAAGTGGTTTATTCTTTGGACAGACAGAATGGGTGGATTTCTACAATAGAATTTGACTTTCTCTTTGGCCATCATTCCCTGTCATCTATATATTGCCCAAGATTCATCAATGCATGATCAATTCACCAGGCCACCCTATTGTTGCCCATACGGGATCACTTTTATCCTCTTTGTATGAATTTTTTGACTATTTTATCAAATCTTTAGTACGATCGATTTACCATACAATACTCTGTTGTTAACATTGGACATCACTAGCCTATACACTATAATATACAGTTAGGTCCGGAAATAATTGGACACTGACACAGGTTTTTTTACTTTGTCTGTTTACCAAAATATATTCAAGTTACAGTTAAATAATGAATATGGGCTTAAAGTGCAGTCTCTCAGTTTTCATACGGTTTTCACTTCCAAATTGGAGGAAGGGTTTAGGAATTACAGCCCTTTAATATGTAGTCCCCTCTTTTTCAAGGGACCAAAATTGGACAATTGACTCAAAAGTTGTTTCATGGACAGGTGTGGGCTATTCCTTCATTATTTCTTCATCAATGAAGCAGGTGAAAGGTCTGGAGTTGATTCCAGTTGTGGCATTCGCATTTGGAAGCTGTTGCTGTGAACCAGGCCATCCTTAGGCTGCAAAAAAAATCCATCCATCAGAGAGATAGCAGGAACATTAGCAGTGGCCAAATCAAAAGTTTGGTAGAAAAAAAAGAATGCACTGGCGAGCTCTGCAACACATAATGGCCTAGACATCCACGGAAGACAACAGTGCTGGACAAAGGCGTAGGAGCCGGCAGGGAGGCAAGCCCCCCCCCCCCCAAAATTAGAAACGGGTGAAAGTTTTTTTTCTTCAGTTTATGTTTTGAATAATTTAGATATAGCAAAAGTGTGTTCAATATTTTAAGACTTTGATTTATGCTATGTATGATCATGGCAGGAACGTTATAGACATGAAAACAGGTAAGGAGAGAGAGGCAACAAACCAACAGGTAAATTATTGATAAGTGCCACGCCAAGATAGACTGTTGATCTGTCATCCAGTGAATCAGTCAAAGTCATTAAATATGATCTCTAATAGCAGGACAGCAGCTGAATGTAGGATTGTACTGTATGTGTTTACTTCATTCAGGAGAGAGGCAGTCATAACAATAGAACAGATCAGAAAGGTAGGCTGAGCAAGGGAGAGAGGGGCCACAAACCAACAGATAAGATAGTAAGAAGTAGTAATTCAAGGCGGTCTATAGGAGCAGATTGGAAAACTTAAAGCTGGACTAACATGCCTGACTGAGATGTTACCAACATCATTATAGTATTAGTTATTTTAAAAATGCACTCTGGTCACATTATCATCTATCTGAGATGCCTTTCCAGCATGCAAAAGAAGTCACACAAGGTATAATTTACCAATGCTACTTAGGACTATTGCATGTTCAGAAATCTCTACTTTCTTTAAGTCAAACTAGAATTTTCACACTGAACGCTTGAGTCCTATCAACACCTGCAAGGCATTGGTACAGAAAGCATATTGAGTAGACAACATCGTTTGGGGTAACTATCTATTTGCTAAAACCTTTCCAGACATAATGAGTATTGCAAGTTAGCGTTGTGGAAACAATTATCGCCCCCAGTATTTTCAACCATTATTTACTTCATTGGTAAATAATGCCAACACCTTTTTTTTAACCAGAGGGTGTCTATATCTAACGTAGTCATGGACAAAGAGAATCGAACTAGAAGTGGATTCTAGAAGTGGAAAAACACAGAACTACATATTAAAAAGACATTTTGGTGAATAAATTAACATTCACACTTAGTCAAATGTGCCCCCCCAATATCAGAGTCACTCCTATGCCCTTGGTGCTGGATGATCGTAGGATCCTTTCCATGGTGAAGAAAAACCCCTTCACAACATCCAGCCAAGTGAAGAACACTCTCCAGGTGGTAGGCATATCATTATCCATGTCTACCATAAAGAGAAGACTTCACGAAAGCAAATACAGAGGGTTCACCACAAGGTGCAAACCATTCATAAGCCTCAAGAATAGAAAGGCCAGATTAGACTTTGCCAAAAAACATCTAAAAAAGCCAGCCCAGTTCTGGAACAGCATACCACATCATCTGTCAAACACGGTGGAGGCAGTGTGATGGCATGGGCATGCATGGCTTCCAATGGCACTGGGTCACTAGTGTTTATTGATTATGTGACAGAAGACAGAAGCAGCCAGATGAATTCTGAAGTGTATATGGATATACTGTCAGCTCAGATTCAGCCAAATTCAACAAAGTTGATTGGGCGGCGCTTCACTTTACAGATAAACAATGACCCAAAACATACTGCGAAAGCAACCCAGGAGTTTTTTGTAAGGCAAAGAAGTGGAATATTCTGCAATGGCTGAGTCAATCACATGATCTCAACCCAATCAAGCATGGATTGCGCTTGCTGAAGACAAAACTTAAAGCAGAAAGACCCACGAACAAACAACAACTTAAGACAGCTGCAGTAAAGGCCTGGCAAAGCATCACAAAGGAGGAAACCCAGCGTTTAGTGATGTCCATGCGTTCCAGCCTTCAAGCAGTCATTGCCTGCAAAGGATTTTTGACAACGCATTAAAAATGAACCTTTTATTTATGATTGCGTTAATTTGTCAAATTACATTTGAGCTCCTGAAATAAGGGGACTGTGTATGAAAATGGTTGCAAATCCTAAAGGTTTCATACAATATTTTTGTTCAACCCCTTAATTATAGCTGAAAGTCTGCACATCTCAGTTGTTTCATTTCAAATCCATTGTGGTGGCATACAGAGACAAAATTATGAAAATTGGGTCAGTGTCCAAATATTTCCGGACCTAACTGTATCCCATGAAGGCGGCCTTGAAGCTTTATGTTTCTACTGACAAAATCATGAATCTACCACTACTCCCAATCAACTGATTGTTGACTTGGCTTCTTATGTCCACGAGTACAATTATTTCAGCTTCCACAATGATTACTAATAGCACGTCCAGCTCCAGGATGAAATGACTGAGGGGGCATTTTGTATAAATGAGGAGCATATCTAATTCATATATATCATTTGCAGTGTTTATGGGGAAACAAAACTGGGGGGCACAGATTCTATCTGGAGGGGCAATGAATGGCTTCAGGTGAGGTCAGCAGAGTTCCAGCTGGAATCATCAGGTATGATCTACCTGATCTGCAACACAACCAGGAGGACTTTGGACAGGGATAGCTACAAGCTCTTCAGGCCTGGTAGTCCTGAGTAGTGGTCCAAGGGCGCATGTCCTCCTAAATTTAAAAGGAACGGGACACAAGCAAAGTTAAACACCTTACTCCCCCAACGCAATAATACAGCAACGTAAAACTTGCAGGCTGAAACGAGGATCCAGAGACACTGTGGCCCTATCTGACGGTAACACTGGACAGGGCCTAACCGGCAGGAAGTCATTCCACCCAATTAGCCAAGCATCTAACCAAGGGGACACAACCAACTGCAACCACCCTTAAAGAGGGCAGAGAATTGCCCAGAGGTCACACCCATTGCACGAGGAGAGCAACAGAGAACAACAGTAAGCCAGTGACTCTGCCTCCGAATGGCACTGGAGCGAGGACATCCCAGTGGAGATGAGTCTGCCTGGCAAAGGCAGCAATGGTGGCTTGTAAATCCAAGCCTTTCTGTTCACCTTCACTCCCCTGGCCAGGGGTGTACACTTAATCGTACACTAAATCATACAAGCTGAGGAAGAGATCATGTCTTTAGTAGACACTTAAAGGTTTGGATTGAGTCTGCGTCTCTAACCTTGATGGGCAGATCATTCCACAGTAGTTGAGCTCTATGGGAGAAAGCCCATAGAGAGTTTGTTTAGAAATTCTAGGTACAATTAGGAGGCCTGCATATTGGTATGTATGGCTGGACCAATTCAGCAAGGTAAGTAGGAGCAAGTCCATGTAATGCTTTGTAGGTTAACAATAAAACCTTAAAATCAGTCCAAGCCTTAACAGGCTGCCAGTGTAGAGGCTAATACCGGAATAATGTGTCCACATTTTTTAATATAGTTTAGATGCTAGCAGCCGTGTTCAGCACTCATTTATTGTTTTATCAGGGTAAGCAGGGAGAAGAGCATTGCTGTAATCTGATCTTGAAATAACGAAAGCATGGATTCTTTTTTCAGTATAATTTATTTGATAAAATAGCGTTTAAATGTAAGCTCGCAGCATCAGGTGACTGTACAGGGCTAAAATAAATGTCTATACAGCTCAGCTTCTTCTGTGGGTTTTTACGGCAATTGGCATCCAACAATACGGTGTCTGTGTTTATGTAGGCCAGATTCAAGGAGGGTCTAAATCATTCCTGTCAACCCTGTCTCCCCAAGGAATAAAAACAAATATTTTAACACTATGTCTGAACATGCCCCACCCAAAATACATATAAAACTTAACTCTTTTGCCTCTTCTGCTCTTGAAACCTATTCTTAATCCTACTCTCTCGAACTCATAGCGCCTACACTGTCTTAACATATGAACTTCTGTCTCAACTTCCTGGCAATATTCACACTGTCCTGTTGGATGCTTTTCTGTCAATTGTAAAGTGTTGTTCAAATAACACTGCCCCACTCATAGTCTAGTAAACACAGATGTGTCCATTCTGCTTCTAGGTGCTCCCTTTCCATCCCCAACTATGCCCTGTTTTCTGAACAGGTGCATGTCTTTAGTGTCCCCCAGTCCTCATGTCTTTTGAGTGATCTGTAAAAATGGTCACATTGTCAGTGTGTACCTAGAGTACCACATACTCTTTTCAGTAGCTCTAAGTCAACTATTAGAGACAAAGTAACGAAGGAGGACTCAGTAGAATAGCCACTGTCGGCCAAACTGACTGCCACACAAACCTTCCTCCCTGGTCAAGTCATCATCCACTGAAGCTCATGTTTCAGCTCAGGTGCGTACCCGGATACCCGGATAGAAAACAAGAAACCAGGCAAGCCTAGTTAAGCCGGCCTGCAATAAAAAATGTTGCCACCTCGAGATTCCAACCCAAGTCGCCCACGTGAAAGGCTGTGTCGTTAACCACTACACCACGGAGCTGTACATTTGCCGGGTGTCAGTATAGCCTCTTGTCTCTATCCTGAACAAATCCTCTTTTGCCACTGGCTGTTTTAATAGTTAATTGGCCATTCGTGAATGACATTGATACAGTTAAACTGACTAACGTTTCTTACTAAGTTTACCTCCACCACAAATAGCGGCTATGTACTGCGTTTGCCACTGGCCGTTTTAACAGCATATTAGCCAGTAATAAGCTTTACCGGTATCTACTAACTTACTGGAATAGTCATAAGAATTGAGCAATTGCTAGCGAGTCTATTAAAGCTATTTTATTTCATGGCATAAGAACGTATTTTTTTCTTTCATGGCAAAACAACATACCTTTTTCTTTCATTCGTGAATGACATTTATACAATAACTATCAATAAAGGCAAGGATAACTAACTTTTTCATCAAGTGAAAAGACGAGAGAATTGTGGAATCTACCAAAAATAATGAATAAATGTTGTTGCTCTCAATAGATTCTAATTTAGGTCTTCCACATGAGAAACACTGTCTTTAACCACTACGCCACGGCATTACAACGTTTCAGCAGTCGCTAGACTCCATTTAAGATTGTGTTAAACTGACTAACGTTTCTTATTAAGTTTACCTCCACCACAAATAGTGTCTATGAGCTGTATTGCTTTTGGCACTGGCCGTTTTAACAGCCAGTAATAGGCTTACTAGTATCTGCTAACTTCCTAGGAATAATCAGAAGAATTGAGCAATTGCTAGCGAGACTGAAGATGAACTACTCCATGCCAGACACAGTCTCAATATAACCTTATACAGTTTCAGGTTTCGGTTTTAGCCAGCGAAGTTTTCGTCAATACGGAATAATTCACAATGCATACTTCGCTTCACCTGCGAGGAGATACGAACTTGGGACCTATAGTTCACAAGTCCGCTTTTCTAACCACTATGCTATTTAACAAAGTGTATTTAGTCAGTCAATCAGTTACTCAGTCAGTCACTCACTTACTTACTCAGTAAGAGACATTCGCTCTTCTTATCCGGCTCCACTTACGCGGTTCGGCAAAAACTGCAGCCAAAAACACAATTGTTTAACCCAATTGCATTATCAAGAAAAAATATTCCCTCTCAAAGAATTGTCTGCATTAATTTTCAATACATTTGTTTTCGCATTTCAAAAGATTTTATTTGCAATATATATATATATTTTTGATCTCAATACTTTTTAGTTTATGTTTTGCTTTCAATATTAATTATTTTGATTGCAATACTAATACTTTTGTTGGTTCTTATTGAAACAAAAGTAACTACATACTAAAGGAGCCCCAACCAAGTATTGAGTGCATAAATGAACATACTTAGGAAACCTTCGCAGGTATTTTGAGTTAATTATCTGATTAGAGCTCTTCTCAGGTCAACATTTTTGTATTTTGTAAATTTTTATTCTAATATTTTAAAGATACTGGATTTTTGATTTCCATGAGCTGTAAGCCGTAATCATCAAGACTGAAACAACAAAGGCTTGACATTTTTCACATTATGTGTAATGAATCTAGAATATACGAAGGTGTCAAGTCTTTATTTGAATTACGGGAAAAAAATGAACTTTTCCATGATATTCTAATTTTTTGAGATGCACCTGTATATAAACAAAGGGGCCGCACATAGAGTTAAAATGAGACCTAGGGGAGCTGAGCTCCGATACTTCCACTGGCTAGCAGTTCAACATTTATATACAATTGATGCCCCCCAACAAACAAAATTAACACACCTTTTCTAGTAGAAACAACCATTTCAGTGCATAGCCCAAGACAATTTTAAAAAGTTAATTAATCCTTTCTTTTTTTAATTGTACTTTTTCCTATATTCAAAGTTAAGAACGGAGAGAGAAAGGGACCAAATTCCTCTTTTTCCCAGAAGAATAAAGTCCGCCTAAAAAAAATAGGTGATGTTATAATTAGGACGGGTGAGATGTTAGATATTTGAACGTCCATCTTTGTCAAGACCCTGGTGATGATGGGTTCTCCTGAGAGTTTCTGGCTGTTTGTGTAGAATGTATTCGATAGCGTAAACCCACAGTTCCTTTTCCGTGGGTCACTGGGGTGACACAATGGAGACGCGCAAGCGTCATGTATACTTGTAAATACAATCACGCCTGATAAAGCCCTACAGGTGTGTACCAGCCAGGAGCACCTCCCAGCTAGACCTGTATTCATTCATTTAACAGTCTTCATGTATTTCCATGTTCGGCAAATGTCTTGCCTGTTTTGAGATTATTTTGTATGATGATTCTTACCTTTCTTGGCGCTCATTACTTTGACTGCTCTCTGCAATTTAACCGTCCCTTTAGGTCATATTCCCTTTGTGCGTTGTTGTTTGTGGTGGTTTCTGGTGAGGATACATCCCTTAGTCTGCGTTTGTTTCGAATTTGGCCGTGCCTCCTTTGCACGGTATGAGTTGGGAAGAAGACAGCGAAGACTTATAGGTCAGGTCCGTCATGGCGGCCCTGTCCTCGATCTGGCGGCTTCTATATGTTGCTGTTAGGGGTCCCCACGGTGTGTTTGGTGTGTCTTGGTTTGGATCACACTGTCGCAGCTCCTTACTTTTTCTGCTTGTGGAACTCATCCCATTACGCTCCACAGTTCTATGATCTGTGTCATCTGGCGGCAGAATGGTTGGGGGTTGACTGGGCTAACCCGCCCCCCTTCCGAGTGGTACCGGTTTTGTGAGTTTTCTCTGTCTACGAATCAGAAGTGCAGTCTCTCCGCATATCCCGATGTCCTGTAGGACTTGACCGGTTTGTGGTCGCATCCTTCTTCCTCCAGGCTCCTGCAGACCTGTACCCTTTAGGCTGGAAGGGATGGAGCAGACGGGGCACCTCTGTATTCCACCTATTGACCAACGGTTTTGTACCTGTATGTCACTGGTGGCTGGGCATGGGGCTTCAAGTGGTCCCCTCCATTGGTCGGTGGCATAGAGCACGTCACATCAATAACCCCAGAGCTTCTGGCTATTTTTCTAGTCCATCAATGGATCCGATCCTCTCCATTGGGCCAGCATGTCCTGGTCAGGACTGCCAACAGGGCAGTGGCGTCGTACGTCAGTAGGTGGGGGGGGCGCAGTCTTTGCCTCTCGGAAGGACGCACATTGTCCATTGTTCTTCTCAATGGGGATGCTTGACATTCTGGCTTGCCATGTGGGAATTGATGGGGCAACACCAACATATGGCTCTCTGCCTCTGCTTGGGATTGATCTCTTGTGCTCAATGCCTTTCGTGCGTCCCCGTTCAAGCCTCTTCAGTCGGTGCCTTATCGGGTCTTGTTCTTAAAAATGGCATGCTTCTGGCCGTAGCTTTGACCAAGTGTGTGGGCCATCTCCATGCGCTAATGGTTCATCCATCCTGCACTTCGTTTGCAGTCAGTGATTCCAAGGTTGGAATGTGGGAGAGCAATGTAGTAAGTAGCATGTGACTGCAAAATACTTTTCCAAAAAATCTATGGCAGGAAATGATTAGCCTAACTGACGCAACACACATCACTCACAGCTGTGTGTATCAGACAGATTAGGAACTCATGACGTTGTACAGAATTTTACTTCAGTTTTTTTTAATGACGGTCTTCCTTCAGTCCAACAACCAAAGCTGATTTTCCCATTAAATGCACAAAAAATATGAACAGCTTGTGGTCCAGTGATCTTATGCCACTGCTCATTTATTCCAGCACGAGTTCAAAACCAGCACAATATTTTAAGACCCCCCAAAAAGTTCTAGTAATAAAAATTATTTTAAAGCATGCATAATATTTATAGAAGTTAAAACCTCCAAACAATACAAAAAGGAAATTGATACAAAATATTTTATTTTCACAATATCAAAAGTCAACAGTGAACTTACTTTTTCAGAGATGTGTGAATCAATAGGCATCAAGCAGGTATAGAAGAAAAAAATGGCGGTGATGTGTGTGTAAAAGGTTTATTTTTGTTTAAGATTATAGATGCCATTTAGGATAGGAGCAGTGTTTGAAGACTGAGTGAAAGACAAGAGAATAAGGAAACTGAAAATAGCTAACAGAAGACTGAATGCAATTCCTCTACAACAGTTAAACAAAAATGTATAATAAAATGTAAAAAAAAAAAAGAAAATTGAGAAAGGATCCATATGAAAAATACCACTCAAACTGGGTTAATTTCCTCTATCTAAAGATTGAGATTTATTTTCAACTCCTTTCCAGTACCCCTATAGGACAGTGTTCACATTTTTTTAAAGTAAAAAAATACTACAAGATTCAGGAGCGGCAAATACCAACAACTAAATGACAATGAGCGGTGAAGTTAATAAGGGGAGGGAGGAGGAGAAAGAAAATGGCTCAGTGGCAGCCATAAAAACAGTCATTGGGCCCCAGTTTCAAGCGGACGCACAGCGTACCACTAGACACTTCCTGTTTCCCCCAACCAAGACAGACAGAAACGGCATGGTAATATCTTCGCCTTACCCTCAGATAGAGAATGAATAAAGGTAGCTAGGTGGAATATTTTTTTGCCATATTCCTCATACTGCCGCCCCTTTAGCTCTCCAGTGGAAAATCAAGATGTGCCAGTGGCAGGGCTAGACAACCCGGGTCCTGGAGTGCCGCAGGCACTTCATCTTGATGAGGTAAGCGACCTGGAATACCAGGTGTGTTAAATGTAGACAACCTTGTTGACACAGAATCCTACAGTACCTGCGGCACTGCGAGAACAGGGTTGACATTGTCTGGCCCAAGGGTCAACGGTCAATATCGGGGCATATGTTCTCCTATGGGGTAAGCGGTCACAAGAAGTAGTCTGCCACTGGCTTTTTCGAGGGGATGCCCCTGGTCTCTTGGGGCGCAGCCTCGAATATGATGAACTCCCTCTGCAGGTGCTCGTCTAGCTCCAAGATGGCCGCCACATTGCCACACCTGTGTGTCCGAGAGAGAAAGGGAGTGATTTTCTTATTTTTTTTTAATTATGGTGAACTAAGCAATGCACAAGTACTCAGCAGTGCCAATAAAGTAAACCGAACCATTCGGAGAAGATTGGAGAATCAAAAGTAAATAAATGAAAGTGACAGTGAGTTGAACAAGTAAACGAAGATGCAGATGGGACACAGACCTGTAGCAGTAGTTGGGCGCCGACCACACAGTGAGCACGGTCTCGTTGAAGTGCCACTTGTATCCCTCCATGACAAGCTGATGGGCCCTGCAGATCATGTGGATGTCGTTGGCCGCGTTAAACTGGGCCACCACGTCGCTGCCAAACAGGTAACCAGCGCCCCTCGGGCTCACCCCCCACCCTGTGGTGTCTGGAGGTAGAATGAGAAGGAAAGGAGGGAAGAAAGAAGAGAAAGACACACTCAAGTCATCTCATTTCTTTCTGTTGGGTGTAGCTCAAATGTGACAAAGGCTAAATACCCTTCCCATCTTGCTTATATATATTTATATATTACGGGCATTTAGCTAGAGCCACTTGCAGTCATGAGTTTATTCATTTTCGCCAAACATATGAATCAAGCCCACAAACCTGCTGTTGCAAGGGCCGTATGCTCTACCAACTGAGCTACTCAGGACTGCAATTAATAAACATTCACAAATGTTTTTGGAATGGAAGGGTTATCTAGGTGGTTGTTTCTGGACCGCACCGGATCTTACCTTCTGGGTCAGACCAAAGCAGGTCACACATGGGGCCGTCGTGAGGCACTTCCTGCTTCCTGTCGATAGTTCTGATCTGGTCCAGAGTTTGAATAGAAGGAGAAAGTCCACCGTGCACACAGAATATCTACAGAGAGAGAGAAAAATTAAATTACTATCTTACGCAAACCAACTACATTTACAGGTTTCTGTAATGAAAATTCTTCCTCCCAATACAGTGTGAAAACATTAGCCTAATCTGTAACTTCCAATGAAAACATTAACATTAAAGAGCAATTCAGGGACGGGTACATTGATGAGCCCATGTGTAAGAACTGGACCCCCAACCCTGGCATTGAAAGTGCTTGCCCTATCTACCGAACTACACAGCAACTTAAAACTGCTAAAACAGAAAAACAAAAATAAAAGAGCTATCAAGGGGGGAGAGGCTGCTTAAGTGAGAGGAAGCTATTTCCTGAGCTTAGTGACCTAACCCCAGCAATGCAGCCTGGATCGTGGCCTACAGCAGTCCTGCAGTCTACACAGCTCCATCCAGTTCACATATACAGCTCAAGTGTGGCAAAACCAAACTTTTATCCACACTGTCTGTCAAAAATAACAAATGCCCTGTAAAGCCCTGGTCCAAGATGCATTTGGTTCTCTTGTCAACTGTTGGTCACATACACAATCATGGAAACGAGAAGTAATGTAACTAGTGGCTGGGGGGCGCACCTTGCCATCAATGATGGCGGAGAGGGACAGGTAGTCGAAGATCTCTGTGCAGTACCGCCACACGGTAACCGAGCCATACTTGCGGAGGCACTCGTCGTAGAAGCCATAAACCTGCGTGATCTGCCTGGACTCGTGGTTCCCTCGGATGAGTGTGATCCTGTCTGGGTACCGCACCTGAGGCAGAAGGTTACAATAGTTTCAATGGGTTCTTCAAAAATGGGCCGACAGTTGAGACTGGTTTGACTTTGTTCTATATAAGACCTTATTGCTAGGGACTAGACACAAAGGATGAATTTCCTGAATTTATATCTGTTAAAATCTGACCCCAAATCTACATAGCATTGGAAACATGGAGGCTCATTTTACACAGGCAAACTAACAGCAATATTTATTTTTTCCAGCTGACTGGTATTTAGGCCAATCACATTTTTCCTTTCAGGTACCAATTTTGGTCAATTTGTGAGAAAAATGAACAAATAAATAAAGTTTAAATGCCTGTGGTCTTGGATGGTCCAGCAGTCTAAGCCAATGCCTCCGGTGCACATATGTTCAGCATGGGTTTGAATTAAGCCCATAGCTCTTCCAGCTACAAACTTAGAAAGATGAAAACATCTACCCTCACAGGAATTTAACAGCCCGAATGTGTCTTTTCTCTCTTCAGTACCTTGAGTGCTAATAGTAGCAGGAATGTCTCCACGCTGTAAAACCCCCGGTCCACAAAGTCACCCATGAAGAGGTAGTTTGTCTCGGGAACGTCACCGCCAACCTGCACACGCACACAAGCTGTGTTTACATTTTTTCCCCCTAGACGCTTTGGTACTATTCACACAAGTATGTGGTAAAATTTAATCACTGTTAGTTCAAAAAACAACAGATCTTTAAAAAAGCCCTCTTTTCACAACTAAGTACATCTTACATTGACTGAGTACAAAAAAAACATTGAGAAAGACATGTTTCACATTGAAATACATTATGTTCATACAAAGTACACGCCTAACTTTTGATACAACTTCCTGCTCTATTGTTAAAATATCTTTTACTAACACTATGCTCATAGTTCCCAACTGATAATCCCTCAACCATTTGGGGAATATACTTTATGTATTTTACATTGTTTTGTCTACTATGTTCAGATTGAAAAGTAAAGAATCACCACCCTAAGGCCATAGATTTGTATGTGACCGCAGTGGGATTCAAACCCACAACCTTGGTGTTGGTAGTGTGAGCCACAAAAGACCACTGCATATATACAATACTGTCATAAACAGGACATTATTGCCATCCACAGCAGTACCACAACTGGTAACTATATAACCATATAAACCATGTGAACACTGGCAATGTCGTTCAACATGGAGCAGGATAGACAGCAAGGCAGAGGAATAAATCAGAAAGCCCCTGAACAGGGTCAAAACTACATACTGAACCACTGAGAACCACCACAAAACATCTTTGTTGATAAAGCAGGCTTCTCCTGGACCAAAACTCGATAGTGTTGGCGCAATATCATTGGCCAACGAGCAACTGTCCATGTGCCCCATAATGTCCTTATCATTGTGGAGGTGGAAGGTCTATGACTGCCATCCCCATAGGTATGTCACATTCCTACAGCTCATGGACAAGACAAGTCATGACATCACTGGTGACCAATGTCACATTGGGATTTGCCATGCCAAAAACGTATTCCCGCAGTCCATAAAAAATTAAGATATTAATTGTGAGGTGGACAAGATATCATGGCCAAATGCCAATTAAAGTAACTTTTTGCATCAATGATTGTAGAAGATGTCTTTTTTGATCACACTTTTGTTTATAGGATAGAAATTATTGCAATTATTTTCTGTCAATTGTGATGGGTAGTGTATACAGGTGCTGGTCATATAATTAGAATATCATCAAAAAGTTGATTTATTTCAGTAATTCCATTCAAAAAGTGAAACTTGTATAATGTATACATTCATTCCACACAGACTGATATATTTCAAGTGTTCATTCCTTTTAATTTAGATGATTATAACTGACAACTAATGAAAACCCCAAATTCAGTATCTCAGAAAATTAGAATATTGTGAAAAGGTTCAATATTGAAGACACCTGGTGCCACACTCTAATCAGCTAATTAACTCAAAACCTTTAAATGGTCTCAGTCTAGTTCTGTAGGCTACACAATCATGGGGAAGATTGCTGACTTGACAGCTGTCCAAAAGACGAACATTGACACCTTGCACAAGGAGGGCAAGACACAAGGTCATTGCTAAAGCGGCTGGCTGTTCACAGAGCTCTGTGTCCAAGCACATTAATAGAGAGGCGAAGGGAAGGAAAAGATGTGGTAGAAAAAAAGTGTACAAGCAATAGGGATAACTGCACCCTGGAGAGGATTGTGAAACAAAACCCATTCAAAAATGTGGGGGAGATTCTCAAAGAGTGGACTGCAGCTGGAGTCAGTGCTTCAAGAACCACCACGCACAGACGTATGCAAGACATGGGTTTCAGCTGTCGCATTCCTGGTGTCAAGCCACTCTTGAACAAGACACAGCGTCAGAAGCGTCTCGCCTGGGCTAAAGACAAAAAGGACTGGACTGCTGCTGAGTGGTCCAAAGTTATGTTCTCTGATGAAAGTAAATTTTGCATTTCCTTTGGAAATCAAGGTCCCAGAGTCTGGAGG